>PVIY010029199.1:0-32303 GCA_004026745.1 Myrmecophaga tridactyla
AGTGAGGTAAAAAGTCTCTTTATCTTCTGCTTGATCATTATTTTCAGGAGTTGAATCAATCTAATGGAGAGTTTGTTGTGTTTGGGTTTTGATATCTTTTCTTTCAGTCCCAAGTGGAATTAAATTCCTCTAGCGTTACCTTGTGCCTAGGGTGCAGGTTGGGCACAGAAGGGGTATTCGCAGTGTTGCAGGACTGCTCTCAGCTTTCAGTGCTTCTCGTGCACATTCATAGGAACACAGCCTCCCTCTATGCCCTCGCCACGCCCCCAGTGGTAAACAGCTGTTCTTCTTATCCGACACTTCCGAATCTGCTCGGGAAGTCAGGGAATCCTCTGTTTTCCTTGTCAAGCCTCAGTTTCAGTCAGGTCCTTTTTGCCTTTGTCTCAGGAGTGGGGATTTCTCAGTGACCCTTTCCTTGTCCTGTGGTAGCCAAACTCTGCCTTGGCTCTTTGGTGTGTCTTGTGTGGGTGGGAATTTTTACCCCTTCTTCTAGAATTAGGACACCTCTACTATTATTGCTAAAATATCCTCAGCCCAAGAGTTTGTATGGCTCCTCCTTTAGTGATAGAATTCTGTTATTTATTTTTTCCCATTTAAACTTTCCCCATTTGTAATGTACGCTGGGGTAGACAGGATTTGCTAATTCCTCCCTGTGACTTGGACATTTTTTACTTTTTATTTGTAGACAGAACATATTTGGGCATGCTTCATGCCTCTCCACCCAGCTCCCACCCTTCCTGGGGGTCAGCTTCACAATGGGGTGTATTCTTTAGTCTCCCAGTCTTCACAGTGGTCTTTCCCTCACGTAGCCAGTGGACATTTGTGAATAATAGCCTGTGACTGGTGGCCACTTTCCTTTTTCCTTTGGCTACCAGGGGCTCTATCACACTCACCGACACTCAGCCTCTAGCAATTCATTACATTTTTTAGCTGCTTCTTTTTACTTGCCTGAATGGTACTCAGAGCCTTCAGTGTTTTGCCACAGATGAGCCAGTGCTCACGCCACGTCTATTCTTGGAGGAGCCTGTCTTTCCTTGGCTTTTAGTTTTAGTTGCTTCCCCCTCAACCTTAGGCCTGTGGTGGATTCAAGAAAAGTTATGATTTTGTCATTTGGACAGCTTTTGGGTAGAGAGTGTGTCTCTTTTTTTCTGCTTTCATGCACTCTTGATCAAAATGTTCTCCCTGATATTTTTAAAATTAATAATGGCAAATAATATAGTTTTATGCACCAGAAATTCCATCAGTAGCAATAATAGATGCCATTTAGTGAGAGCTCAGGGACATGCAAAGAAATCTGCTAAGTATTCTACGTGAATTCTCTCATTCAATACCCCAACCCCCCCAAAAAATGTATAGATAACATCTTATTACAGATAAGAAAAGTATGGCTCAGAATTGTGGAGTAACTAGCCCATGGTAACATAGCAATTTGGGAGGTCCAAATCTGAATTTAGGTCAGTGCAACTACTTTTCTAGGAAATTCAGTAATTGCCTAAAATATCCAAAGGTAATAAATGGCATTTGTAAGATACTGATTCACGGTGAACATATAGATCACAATATTTTTTTTCTATTGACCTCTAGTGAGTCAAGAACTTAATTTATATATAAGCTCCCCATTAGAATTTTGTATAGAGATTGGGATGTTAGGAGAATAGGATGTCAAATAACATTAGAAATCCATCTCAACAACAGATTCATTAACAGAATAGCATGTGATGGTGAGACTTCAGACCAATGAGGTAAAGTGTATTAACAATTATATTGAATTTAATGAACATCATATGCAGCAGAATATTATAGGGTTATAATCATCCCCTATAAATATCAAACTGCAGAAATATGCATTATCCTGACACTTTATATAGTAGATGGGGAATTTCTTACTGTCATGTTTTACTGTTAATATTCTATTACATTGACTTTTTCTGAAATCAAGTTGTACTGCTTCTTAAATGAATAAGCTAATATATTAGTTATAGGAGAAGCAGAGTTCATTCCTGAGAGTTACTGCTAATGTCTACACATTTGTCCTCATGTGAACACACTGCATTTTAACACTGATATTTTACACTAACAACCACGAGGGTTGTGTTCAGCTCAGTGGGAGAGTAGATCCTCCTTCCCAATGATGATGGAAGTGTTTCAGGTCAACTGTACTCCGAAAAAAAATTCTTCTTAAAATGCACAATATCATCATCCCAAATAAAAACTTCTCCTTTTGCTAGATAAATTGTTTCCCTTATTTGTCATTGCAATCATGATCCTTTTAATTAATTTGGTAAAACCTTGGAGTAGTCTTTTTTTTTTTCCCTTCCTACTTAACCCACATTCACTTTCCTGGAGAAATGGCATGTTACAATGGGAAGAGCATTGAGTTTGAAATTATAACAATTTGTTTCTTGGGATCTGCCAATATATATCTATGGAACTCCGAAAGTTCTTTAGGTAAATACGCATGGGCCAAAAGAATTAACAAAATTCCTCTGTTATAAAAGAAGAGATTTTGTTGGGAGTTCAGTGATTAAAGGAAGAAATAATAGCACCCATCTCTCTCTCCACCCCACCCCATATCCCACCTTTACTCTCAATATCAGGGAACTCCTACAGTCTGAATGATGCCCTTGGGGTGAAGGTTGATAGCGCTGGATGCGATAGTAGCGAATTTCTCTTAAATATAAACAAATGCAAGCCAGGGAGTTGAGTCATCTAGTAGGGAATAATCCAGACTGGTTATGTGGACTCTGTAGCACCCTGACCCCATGACCATGACCAGTCTTTCTTAGAGTCATTTCTTGCCATTCTTGTCATCAGAATCCGTGGAAGTTTGATTCCTATGATGGCTACAACAGTTTCTCCAAACCTGCATGTTCTTCTGCAGTGTAGACTTACCACACCCATGTCTAGAGGCAGTCTGCAGTGTAGACTTACCACACCCATGTCTAGAGGCAGTCTGCAGTGTAGACTTACCACACCCATGTCTAGAGGCAGTCTGCAGTGTAGACTTACCACACCCATACCTAGAGGCAGTCTGCAGTGTAGACTTACCACACCCATACCTAGAGGCAGTCTGCAGTGTAGACTTACCACACCCATGTCTACAGGCAGTCTGGTTCCCTTCTGTCTGAGTCTGGGCTGTCTCTGTGCACACCTGATTGTGACTGAATGCAGTGAAAGCGATGCTGTGTGACTCCTAAAGCTAGGTCTCGCAGAATGCTTGCTTTTCCAGTATTTTCTCTCTAGATGCCTCCTTGGAAACCGTTTGCTCTATTGGGAGAAATCCAAGTCACACGGAGAAGCCACTGGTTTGCCCTCTGGTTACTGTCCCAGAAGCACCAGCCTTTTTGGTATCCTACCCAGAGGCCAGACCTGTGAGTGAGGGACCCTCAGAGTGACCTCTGTCTCCAGCCGTCTGGGTCGTCCCCAGGCATTCCAGCGTCCCCACACGAGACTCCAGGCATCATGGAGCAGAGACACACGGTCCATGCTGTGCCCCATCCAAATTCTTGACCCAGAGAATCTGTGAGAAATATAAAAGGATAGTTGTTTTAAGCTGCTAAATTTGGGGTGATTTGTTGTTCAGGAATAAATGTCTGGAACAGAAGCAAAGGTCTAATCTTCACTGCTCCATCTCTCAAATTGTGTTTCAGTCAAGACAAGGACTTATATCTTATTGGCTAATTTGACCCTAAAACCGAAGGAGATACTGCATCTTACTGACCAAATGAGGCATCTCGCTTAGCCAAACAAAATTCACCAAAACATGTTTGCAGTGACTGTGTGTTGACCAGACAAGATGGTTTTACTTTCTTATCACCCGTGGCACAAAAAGATAAAGCTTTTCTCTCGCTCGTCGCAGAGGTACAATAATCACAACCAGAATTTCGTGAAATTTTCTAAATAACAGGCTTTGGTCAAATTTAGTGTTTGATTCATTTCCGAGTTAGTTCACTTAGGTGCTGTCTCCATTACGAGTCTGTCAGTTCTAGCTCTTCTATTTCTTTCTAAGCTCATATCGTTTCCAGTTCTACTTCCAGTGCAATAGAGCAAGTCCTGGTTAACTCACGAGGATTACTGCCAGTTAAAACTTCCAACTGAAGCAGACAGACAAACCAGCAAAACCTCCAACTGCTAATCTTCCCATACAGTTCATCCTACACGGTACTCTTTTATGTACATAGTTTTCTATTTCTTTTTTTTTTTACACAGCACTTCTAAAGGTACCAATCTTTACTCAGGTCTGGTTAGTCTTTCTTGCTCACAATTCTCCAGCGGTTGCACCTTCACGTTTCTGTGCCTTAAAGACAGGGAGAATACTGATCCAACAACATGAAGGGTAAATGAATTTTAATTTTTCCTTTCTTCTCTAATCTGCTTCTGGGTTATTTGTGCAGTGATCTAGATGATATCCAAGAACCCATCTTACATCCCAGTAATTGACAAACCTACATTTCTTTCTCTAGTCATATGAAAAGCCTCAATCAAAAGATGAACGGTAATGTGAGGAATCAGAGACGTCAAAATCAAATCTGAAAGTAAAAGCATTATTAGAAAGGGGGAAAACCTTTATTGGAACTCTTTCATGCCCTTTAATAGTCTCCCTACTTAAAATTCAGAGGATTAGTTTGACCTGTCTTTATGCTTTATGTAAACAGAAGTGTACTACACAGTGTCTTTTTTTTTTTTTTTTTTTTTTTGCATGGGCAGGCACCAGGAATCGAACCCAGGTCTCCAGTATTACTCATAGTCTTTTATATCTCACTTATTTTGCTCAATTTTACAAGTGCAAGATCCATCTCTGTTCTTGCTATAGCTGTGGGTCATTCATTATCACTGCTACATAGCAGGAATTGGCGAATGACTGCCCTCAGGCCAGATGCAGGTCACTGCCTGTTTTTGCAAATAACTTTTTATTGGAGTACAGCCACTCTCACTTGTTTATTTATTTACTATCTATGGGACTGCTCTTGTGCTAGAACAGTAGAGTCGAAGAGCATCAGCAGTGACTATATGACTCACAAAACTTAAAATATTTACTGTCTGACCCTTTACAAAAAAGATTGGGTGAGTCCTGCTTTACAGTGTTCTAGAATATACTATGATTATGTTGTATATCATTATATAGCACAATATCATTCAATTTCTTTGTCCATTCTCCTGTTGACAGATGAAATCACTGGAAAGATTAGATTATCACGTCTGATTCCTGCAAATTGAGACGTTACCCAATACTGAGCTTTACAAATAATTTCAAGGATACGAACAATCAGGGGGTTTGGGGAAGAGGGAGAAGTCTGGGACATACTTCTTGGCTCCTTAGGTCCTTCTTTTGTATTTTTTGCATGGGCAGGCACCGGGAATTGAACCCAGGTCTCTGGCATGGCAGGCGAGAACTCTGCCACTGAGCCACTGTCACACCACCCTAAGTCCTTATTTCTGATTGGACATGCAGTCTGGTCCAATATAATAGATGCTATCTCTGAGCACAATTTGTGGTTTGCTTCACATAGCAGAGTGTATTTTATAACATCTCCCAGGGTGCTACCATGTTTCCTTAAAATTCTATAGGATCCATGCCTCATAAATTCATGGATCTCAACTGTCTTTACCCTCAGAAAGACTAAACTTAAACGGACACCCTGTTTAGGGCATTCCATAGACAAAAACACTATTTCTAGCAAATTTGATTTCTCTAGTTACCCATGTGTCTAGTTATCATGTTTACAAATTAGACTAAGTCATCTGGTTCCCACCCCAATAATCATCCACCTGTAATGGGGGAAGATTAGATTCCAGGTAAAGTTCTTTAATTTCTTCCCCAATAGATAACAGTTCCTGATTTTTAAAAATGCTGCATGAGTGCCATGGGATACTGAGTCATTGAATTAAAAACTTAAAAAAATTTCACATTGTCAATCTCTAATTTTCTAAAAAGAAAAAGATAAATTGCAAGGAGTGAAAATACAAGTAACATGGAAAAGAAGTCCAAAGTACCTCTCTCTAAATGGGAATTCCTGAAGAAAAATCAGTGTGGATTAATTACAAGTAAAGGAATAATGAGAGAAAATTTACTTGAACTAAAGAAATATTTTGTCCCTTTAAACTGAAAGGGCTCACCATGTACTAGAAAAATTAAATTTAAAGATCCCACAACTTGACAGAACCTGCAGAATTTTTTCTATTTCAAGAACAAATAAAACATCATGAGATTTCCAGCCCTGACTCTGAGGAACTAGGATTAGTTAACACAAAACCTGCCTCCTATAACCCTTTGCACACGTGGGTAAGCAATTCTAAAACATGGTTTTATGACTTGGCTGAACTCAAATGAGAGAATAAGGAATTCAAAAGTGGCAGAAATGGAGAAGAAGCCGAAAGAAGCATGGAAGCTGACTTTGCAGCACTTTGAAAGGATGGGAGTATTATTGGAGCCAAACACCCAAACAGTCATGCTTGGGTGGAACTCACCAAAGGATATAAACTCAGTGAAATAATAATAATAGTATAAATCCTACCAATCAAAGAAGATGGCAAAAATATTGTTTTTGGCTTATGTTCTAGTGAAAAATAAACCTCCATCGAGGAAAGGAAACAAAAAGTTGGTATTTGACACAAGTTTGGAATCTGAAATTACACTTTCTGTATGATGAGGGAATTGAAGCCAAGAAATTAGTTTAAAAAATGGGTGCTGGGTTAGAGATAACTTTGGACTTCCTGGCAGATGGAAACACAGAAGCACTCTGGAGAAACACTTTAGCAACTACACCTTTGCAGGAGCACCATGAAGAAATCATCCTTATTAGAATGAATTAATAATAAAATTTATAAAATGTGTGAAGAAAAGTCCGTAATTATGGGGGTCAGCAGGCACAACAGCAGTAGTTGTAAACCCTAAGTCCCAAGAACTTGTTATGCAAGAACAGTAGTAGGAAAAAAAGACTAAGAAAATTATCAGAATGATTAAAGAAATAAAAGAAGGAGAGGAAACAGGAAGGGAGGAAGGAGGAAGGTATATGAGAGAAAAAATAAGGGCATATTTAAAAAGAAGCCAAGCAGTACTCTCTCTTTCTCTCTCTCTCTCTATATATATATATAATGTGTGTATAAATATATGTTTCATGTGTGTGTGGCATATGGTCATTGAATTGTATAACTTAATGGAAAAATTAATTAGATAATTAGATACAGCTAATTATTGAATTGGAAGGTAGATCAGAAGCAATTCTCCATGACTGCTTCTGAAAGAGTGTAAAAAATATACCCTCGGAAGAAGAAAATTGAACACGGAAGGAAAGAGTGGAAGGCATACAAAGTAGAAGACATCCAAGAAACAATGCGATGTCTCTCATTTTATAATTTAAATGTCACATAATTTAGGGGAAAACAAGGTGAAATAGTCTATGAGGATCCAGAGAGACAAGAATATGTTACCTACAATGGAAAAGAAAGAGAAGAAACAGAGAGATCTAATGCTGAGTAGCAATGGAGCAGTTCTATAGATTTTGTAACCTACTATTTATATGACAAGGACATAAGCATATAAAGGCATTTTAAAACATGAAAGGCTAAAAAACAAAACCATGAAAGCCTTCAGAATATATACCACCCATTTGGCTGTCACAGATCACAAATATTTTATGCAGTCTAGTATTTAAGTACTCCAGAAAAATTTTTTAAAATATCAAAATTAAAAGAACAATAATTAGCAAGCTAAGGAAAGGATTAGAACTAAATGACAAAGTTAATATCCAAATTATATTTATTCTTATCATGAAAACCTGTGAAGATACACAATATACATTAAATGAAGCAAAAATCAGCGTTAAATATCCAAAATAATTTCAGAAATAAATGGAGGGTGATGGGTACTGAAGGAAGCAAAAGAATGTTAAATGTCTCATCTCACATAAGTGGTATGTGAAACAACATGCAATAACACTCTTTTATTTTATTATTGATTTATTCAGTTAGATTTTAAAAACATTTTATCATTTTAATGTATTTTTATTTTATTTAAAAATTTCATTTTGTTATTTATTTCAATATGTTCACAGAGAAATAGCTTAACAGATACATTTAAAACACTACTATACCACGAGCAGGATTCATGGTGAGTGAAATTGAAGCCATAGGTAGTCGCTGCTATTGTAAAATCGGGAAGGCACAAGCTATCCAATGAAAATTCGTAAGAAATTCATCTGTATGATGCATTCTGTAGGAAGACTGTGTTGCCTCTCAAAGAAACCTTCAGTTAAAGACATTACATTATTTTTCAATATTTTCAGACTAAGAGTTTTATAATGTGTCCCAATATCAAGACTAGGCCGCGAGAATACATGGCTTTAGGCAGTTTAATGGAAAAGAGTAAAAATAAGTATTTTGTTAAAAACAGCAATCTACCTAAATATGAACTTGTTCAAGATAATTTCACTGTTAAGTGCTTTCTAATTTCTAAGGCTCAAGTAATTGCCAGGTGTTTGAACCATTCTAGTGCTATGTTTGACAGGCCTTGTTACACAGAAAATAATGTGGGGGCCGTTGGGATAACTGCACAAACATGGATGGGTACTTCGTCCAGAAGCCAGGAGATCTGGCACCATTCTGGCCTGCTTTTATTTAGATGTGTGCCCTTGGGCGCTGGAAGTCATTCAGGGTATTGAAGGGGAGAGGACAAGTGGCTTCTAAGATCCCTCTCAACTCCAAATTCGAATGTCCTCTGGTTGGAGTTGATGCGAGGCCACCATCTGCATTTATTATGCTCCACTCATATTCTGTTCTCTGTCTTTCACACTTCCTGTGGTTCATTTTATGTGTACCAAGATACTAGAGCGCGTATTTCTGGATATGGAAGGGGCATCACCGATCATCTTCTAGAAAGCTAAATCATGCTCCCAAGCTTGCCTCACTAGTTAGTGGGAAAACAAGCCAGAAATAGGACCTGGGTCAGAATCCTTGCCCCCTGATCTTTTCATTGCACTGTAAAATTTGTAAGTTTATAGATTTTGCTCATTCAAAAAATTAGTATTAATGAGTTCTCAAGAACCATCCTTTAGGATGGTGGCAAATGTCAGTGTTTATGCTCCATCTATGGAATCGCTGGTTAATGTTCACAAGATGCGGAATGGCAAACCTGGAGGTAGTAAATCTGTTCCTGTTTGGGCAGCAGGCCTATACAAATAAATCATAGGCCTTTGATTAGGAAAAGCATATGTCACTACTTGACGGTTTTTAAATACCACATGTTCCTTTCCTAAAGCAGTCTGTTAGTACAAGCCTGGCTGAAGCTCATACAAATCTTTTAGCCCAGCTGAGGTTTGTAAGTTGTGGTAAGTTACACTGGGGAAAAATGTCAATATACTTAAAGGAAATGCACTGTAAAATAAGCCTGCATCCTATGGGTAAGGAACCTGGGAGGAACCTACTGGCAAAACTGCTCATTGTAATAGCCTGGG
Source organism: Myrmecophaga tridactyla (assembly GCA_004026745.1). Taxonomy (NCBI): domain Eukaryota; kingdom Metazoa; phylum Chordata; class Mammalia; order Pilosa; family Myrmecophagidae; genus Myrmecophaga; species Myrmecophaga tridactyla. Next base: position 9,453 of record PVIY010029199.1, read on the forward strand.
ATTTTTCAGACTCTCCTAAAATTAAAGTTTCTTTCTTGGCTTTGCAAATGCTAGATCATAAAATTTTATTTTTGCTGTGGTCACTATGCAGAGTCGCTGATATGGACCCTACCCACCCAAAACTTGGTTCCAATGTGGAAGCTGATGATATCATACATGCACCAAAAGGATTTGAAAAAGTTTAGTACTCACATTATAAGAATTTCTGGGTAGAGCAGAGCAGACTCCCAAGCAAGTTTGGGACTAGGTTGGTTTTATTGTGATTAGGGTGTGGAGCTGGGGTGAGAGTCCCCATGCGTAGGCCCGTGCTTGGCTGCTGTGATGCCAGTTTTAGCAGGCCGAATAAGCTGGACTTTGGGAGAGGGAATATCAATATATCACATAGGTCCTCTTTCCTATGGCTCTAAAACAGAGAGCAATAGACTGGCCCCTAGGTTTGGGAGCACTGGGCCCTCCCCTTGCCTGTGCCTGTGCTTTGGAGTGCTTTCCTCTTCCAGAGTCCTCCTCAGTCCCCAGCCCAGCTCAGGATCCACGTGGGCCCCATCTCTGTTTATCTCCTTACAGTGCTGTCTGCTCTCTACCCTCAGCCTATAAGATGATCCAGTGTCTCAGTGGCTTTGTTTACAGAAGCATGGCCCAGGAGAATGGTGGTGATGCATTGATTTTGATAATTGTCACTCATGCCAGGAAAATTCAGGACTGTGGGCTAGCACTGGTCCCTTCTATAACCCTGGTCTTGAGGTGTGCACTGGGCTGAGCCATCACATCTCACCCAGCTTTATCCCCGTCACATGCCACCTCAGGCCTACAGGAGTCTACAGTGGCAGGAGTGACAATAAAATGGTCTCCGACCCCCTAGTTGGCATCCAGGCTGGTTACCCCACCCCTCTGCAGGTGCCACATTCTGCATAAGGTGTCCTTCAGGGGCAGCTAAAACCATCTCTTCTGAAGGCTTTCCAGATCTACCATTGCTCTACAATGCCAAGGGGCCCTTTCTTGTCTCCACCTGATAGGGTGACACTGTGCTTCTCTCCCAGGCAAGTCTTCAGCCTCACCAGATGCAGATAAGGGACAGCCCTTCCTTGTGTGATTAGGAACCACTGTTTTCCCTCTTTGCCTATCTTTCCCACTGTTCGCTGTGTGGAACTAATGTGTATGACAAACATTGGAAGAAAATGATAGTTTAGGAGTATAGTGATTATGGTTAAAGAGCAGGAGCAGAAATGGTTGGAAGATGTGAGGTTCTGCCTTTGTGCAGTACAATTCTGAACCGTTAATTTAACATGCTCAGAAAACACCTTGTAGTTCACATTTTCCTTCTGGGTAAGATTTGACTTTTGTTCGTCATCAATGAAGCCAGTATTCATGGATGGAAGAAAGATGAGATAGCCTCAGGAGGAACGATGTAGCAGGATCAACTATGGTGTTACGAGACTGCAGAGATGGATGAGAGAATGTGTTTGTTTCAATAAAAAGAGGTTCCAAAGAGCAGAGGCATCACAAATAAAATAACATTGCATCCTTTTTCTTGTGATGGAAGATATGAAATTATCCAGGTATAACACACACTTGACAATAAAGAACGTAAAGAAAAATCGTTCATGGTTCTGAACAGAAAGAGATGGTACGTTGGCTGGAAAATAAACAAATGCATGAGCACCACTTCTGTAACCATCATTCTAAAATAAATCACTCTACGTTATGTGGACCTATGGATTTTGTATACGATTTTTAGTTAATTTGTTTATATAGCCAGGCATCCTGCAAAAATGTTTGTCCAAGGCTCAGGCAGAAAGTAACTGCTAAGAGGTCAGCATGTCTTATAAACCTCTAGGTAGAATACAAGAAAGATAAAGAGGGAGAGAGAAGAGCTATAATCTATAAAGAGGGATAGAGAAGAGGTATAATCTATTCCTCCTCTAATGTACATAAAATGAGAAATGAGTAAAATAGAAACAAGGCAGCGTCTGTGTATTCCTTAAGAGGCAGCAGGGTGAAGCCTACTGTGCAGTAGCCACCAGAAGAAGTTAGAAGAATGCTCAGACTTATGTATCTAGCTGGAAGAATGCCGAATGCGATACACACAAATCTCTACAAGCCATTCAGGGTACCCAGTTCTTGAGGAATACACAGAGAACCAGAGAGTGGGCCAGATTTATCTTCTACCCTTACAGCCTTCACATATCATTTCACATGATAATAGTTGCATAATATTCATAAAAATTCATTCTGCATCTTTCAAGTATGAAGTTTCTATAATGTTAAATATCAAGATGTTTTGTTGTTTCAGAAATTTGTACTTTGAAACAAATTACACAAATGACTTGGTCCATAGGCTGAAAACAATAGTTTTAAAAATTAATAAAACCGGTGCACTCTTTACTGGTAAATAGGAAATGGTCTAAGACATATTAATATTTATTGTTTCAATTCTTTGTTCTCTGGACATTTTTTTTCTTTCTAATTTGCTAATGCATTATCTAGAATTTAAAAAGAGACACTAAAATTTCAATGCTATAAGAATAATTCACATGGAAATGCAAATATTTCAGGTAGTTAGATATAAAAGTAAGGCATGAAAAACTGCCCCAGTATGACAGATTGTGATGCCAGTTTCAAAAATCAAATGTCTGAAAATCATTTTATCTTAAAAAGAGAATATTTCTCTTAAAAGGAATAACTAAAATACATAACATAATAGTGCATATCAAAGAGATGATGCTTAAACTATCTAAGGGAAGAATATCTCAGTTTTTATTTAAAAAAGGAAAAGAATACTTTTATTATACTTTTCATATGGATTCATAATGTAAAAATAAAAATTTACATAAATAAAACTAAATTTAAACCAGCAAAATGCACCTGCATCCTTATTTTCTAATTCTGCACCCATATAGGTGCATGTTTCATGAGTAAACACACATTTGTTATGTACACATAGTTATGTACGCGTATTTTACATATGCCTACACAACCTGTTTTTTTTTTTTTTTTTTTTTGGTATGTGCAGGCTTTGGGAATCTAACCTGGGTCTCCGGCATGGCATGGAGAATTCTGCCACTGAGCCACCGCTGCCCGCCCTACACAATCTGTTTTTTAATTCATTATATATCACTAACATCTTTCCATGTAAATTGTATGTATCATCATTATGTACGTTATTGTCTTCAATAGTTTCTAGAAATGTGTTATGTGAATGTACTATGATTTATTTAATTACTTCCCTATTTCCCAAAACTTGGGTTATTGCCAAACAATCCTATGATGAAGACCAATGGAAATTTATCTGTTCACTTGTTTAATACCTTTTTTAAGGACTAATTCATGGGTGAATCATTGGGTCAAGACAAAAACATTTTAAAGACTTTTGCCACATATCACTACATTGTTCTCCACAAATGCTGGTTGCTGTGCTTTTTTCCAGCTCAGGGATAACAAAAGATGCTTGTATATCTAACTAAACATTTTGTATCACTGACTTACATGAGAAAATATTTTACATTCTGTATTTCCATTGTGTTTAATTGGTAGTGATGTCCAGACTTTAATGTTGAGGTGACTTTATTATTATTTGTACAGTAAATCTGTACTGAATCCTTTGGTACAGCAAATAATCCTTTCCTTTTTTGCATTGAAAATAATCCACTTTCATTAACTGGACTTGACAGTGCCCATTTGGGATTAAGATGTCTGTAGAAAAATTGTCTTGATATTCTACATTTTGTTGGGTTTGCAACAACTAGTGTTTTAATTCAATACTGTTTTAATAATGGATAGCCAACTCTCGTCTGGGGCTTTCATATAAGTACAGGCATACCTTGTTTTATTAAGCTTTGGTTCATTGTGCTTCTCACATACTGTGATTTTTACAATTTGAAGGTTTGTGACAACCCTGCATCAAGCAAGTTTATTGGAGCCATTTTCCGAAGTATGTGCTCACTTGATGTCTTGTGTCACATTTTGGTAATTCTCACAATATTTCAAAATTTTCATTATTAGAACTTTTATAGTGATCTGTGATAAAGTGATCTTAGATGTCACTATTCTAAATGTTTTGGAGTGACAACAAACTTTGCCCATGAAAGATGGCAAACCTAAGTGACAAATGTTGTATGTGCTCTGATGATCCACTGAGTGACCGTTTCCCGTCTGCCTCCCTCTCCTCAGGCCTCCCTAGTCCCGGAGGTGCAGCAAGGTTGAAATTAGACCAGCTAACAACCCTACAGCGGCCTCTAAATGTGCAGTAGAGGAAGAGTCTCACATTTCTCACTTAAAGCTAGAAATGAAGCTTAGAGAGGAAGATATGTTAAAAGCCCAGAGAGGCTGAAAGCTGGGTCTCTTGCATCAAACAGTTAGTCAAGTTGTGAATACAAAGGGAAAGTTCTTGAAGGGAATTTAAAGTGCTACTCCTGTGAACACATGAATGATAAGAAATCAAAACAGCTTTATTGCTGACATAGAGAATGTTTTAGTGGTCTGGATAGAAGATAAAACCAGCCACAAAATTGCCTTTAGCCAAAGCTTTATTCAGAACAAGACCCTAACTCTCTTCAGTTCTGTGAAGGCTGAGAGGTAAGGAAGCTGCAGAAGAAATGGTTGAAGCTAGTAGTGACTGGTTCATGAGTCTAAGGAAAGAAGCATTTCCATAACGTAAAACTGCTAGATGAAGTAGTAACAGCTGATGTAGAAGCTGCCGCATTATCCAGAATCTCTAGCTCAGATCATAGATGAAGATGGCTACACTAAATAACGGATTTTCAGTGTAGACAAATCAGCCTTCTATGGAAAGAAGATGCCCCCTAGGGCTTTCATGGCTAAGGAGCAGAAGTCAGTGCCTGTCTTCAATGCTGCAAAGGACAGACTGACTATCTATTTCAGGCGCTAATGCAGCTGGTGTCTTTAAGATGAAACCAATGTTCACTTACCAGTCTGAAGAGCCTAGGGCCTTTAAGAATTATGCTGAATCTGCTCTGCCTGTGTTCCATAGATGGAACAACAAGCCTAGATAATAGCACATCTGTTTTACAGTATAAGATACCAGATATTTTAAGCTCACTGTTGAGACCTACTGCTCAGAAAAAAAGTTCCTTTCAAAATACTACTGCGCATTGACAATGTACTTGCTCATCCAAGAGCACTGATGGAGATGTACAAGATGAATGTTAATACAACAGCCATTCTGAAGCCATGGATCAAGGAATAATTTTGACTTTTAGTTCCTATTATTAAAAAAATGCTTTGCATAAGGTTTTGGCTGCCAGGCTGCCATAGATAACAATTCCTCTGATGGATCTGGAAACATAAATTGAAAACCTTCTGGAAGGGGATTCACCATTCTAGATGCCTGTTTTAGTTTGCTTTGCTGCCTGAAGCAGATACTATAAAATGAGTTGGCTTTTAACCATGGGAACTCATTAGTTTACAAGCTTACTGTTTTGAAGCCATGAAAATATCCAAATCAAGACATCATGAAGATGATGCTTTCTATCTGAAGACTGGTTGCCCAGGATCCTGCACTCCTCTGTCATATGGCAAGGCATGTGCATATGGCAACATCTTTTGGTCTCTCAATTCTCTTCTGATTTCATTGCTTTCAACTTCTTGCTTCCACGGGTTTCACTCTTTCTCTCTGTATTCATCCATTTTATAAAGAATTACAATAAAATGATTAAGACCCACTCTGGAACACACCTTAACTGAATTAAACTAATCGAAAGGTCCTACTTACAATAGGCTACACCCACAGTAATGGACTAACTTTAAGAACATGATTTTCTGAGGTACATACAGTTCCAAACCACCACAATGCCATTAAGAATATTCGTGATCCATGGAAGGAGGTAAAATAAGTTTGGAGGAAGTTGAGTCCAACCCTCATGGATGACTTTGAGTATTCAAGAACTTAAGTGGAGGAAGTTACTGCAGATGTCCTGGAAATAGCAAGAGAACTAGAATTAGAAGTGGAGCCTAAAGATGTGACTGAATTGCTGCCATCTCATTATAAAACTTTCATGGATGGGGAGTTGCTTCTTATGGATGAGCAAAGAAAGTGGTTTCTTGAGAAGGAATCTTCTCTTGGCGAGGAAGTTGTAAATATTGTTGAAATGACAACAAAGAATTCGGAATATTGCATAAACTTAGTTGATAAAACAGTGGCAGGGTTTGAGAGGATTGACTTCAATTTTGAAAGAAATTCTATTTTGGGTAAAATGCTCTCAAATAGCATTGCATGCCACAGGGAAATCTACCATTAATGGAAGAGTCTATTGATGCAGCCAGCTTCACTGTTGCTTTATTTTAAGAAATTGCCACAACCACCTCAGCCTTCAGCAACCACCATTCTCATTGTTAGCATCCATCAACATAGTGGTGATATCCAGCAAAAAAGTCTGTGATTCACTGAAGGCTCAGATGATGGTTAGCATTTTTCAGCAATCAAGTGTTTTACTTTATTTATTTATTTATTTTTGCATGGGCAGGCACCAGGAATCGAACCCAGGTCTCTGGCATGGCAGGAGAGAACCCTGCCACTACACCACCATTGCCCACCCTCAAATGTTTTTTTTTTAATTAAAGGCGTGCACTTTTTTTTGGACCTAATGCTATTGTACACTGAACAGACTACAGTACAGTGTAAACATAACTTTTATATGCACTGAGAAACCAAAAAATTCACGTGACTCAAGTTAATGCTGTTTTTGCTTTATTGTGGTGGTCTGAAATGGAACCTGTAATATCTCCAAGGTATTCCCATATCACATCTTTACTGAGTGTATTAATTTTAACGATTGAGTAACATAAATGTGGTCAGGTTAGACTTCTGAATCATCACTCTAAAAGACATGCATCAAAGACTTAATAATTGCTGGGAAGCTTCTTTTATTGCTGTATTGGAGCTTATAATTGATTAATCAATTAAAAAACAACACAAGAGACAGACTTGCAGGTTTCTTGCCACTTTATTTTTTTTGCTATGTTAGAAAATTTATGAAAACAAAATTAATACGAGGTTTGAAGATTCCATAACATGCCATCTGTTCAGGAGTGAGCTGAGAAACATACTTCAAAAATAACTTATTAAGCAGTGGTGTAAAGACATCCAGACTAATGTAAATCGTATGTTCATAGTGGGTTCTGGGATTTCCAATCTTGGTTTCAGTCTTTATCAACTAAGTTTATGCAGTAATTTGAATTTTTTTGTTGTCATTTCAACTGGGTCCATTCCCAGAAGTGTTTTCTGAAAAATTAGCTAGGTTATTGGGAATTACTAGGAATGTCTCAGATTCGGTGTTGTATTTTGGTTTGAAACAAGTTTTCCTCCTGTGGTAGTTAGGTTCAGGTGTCAACTTGGTCAGGTGAAGGTGCCTAGTTCTATTGCTGTGGACATGAGCCAATGGCATGTGAACATCATCTGTCGCTAATTACATCTGCATTTGGCTAGGAGGTGTGCCTGCTGCAATGAATGATGTTTGATTGAATTGACTGGATGTTTAAATGAGAGAGCTCAATGTAGCACAGCCCAAGCAGCTCAGCATACCTCATCTCAGCACTCACAGCTCATCCCAGGCCTTTGGAGATGCAGAAAGGAATCACCCCGGGGAAAGTTGTTGGAATCCAGAGGCCTGGAAAGAAGGCCAGCAGAGATCACCCTGTGCCTTCCCACGTAAGAAAGAACCTCAGTTGAAAATTAGCTCCTTTCCTCTGAAGAACTATACACTTTTAACTAAATAAATCCCCTTTTATTAAAAGCCAATCCATCTCTGGTGTGTTGCATTCTGGCAGCTAGGAAACTAGAACAGATTTGATACCAGGAGCAGGGTGCTGCTGTGGTTTGCAAATACCAGATATGTTGGAACTTTTTTTTTTTTTGATGGCTAAGGGGAAGATTTTGGAGAAACTGAGAAGAGAATGATGGAGATGTCCTGGAGTGCTTGAAGAGACTGTTGGTGTAAATGGAACTACTGCCAATCTGAAGAAAGGGGGACACAAAAGGGACAAATTGGAGTTTGCAGAGTGAGAACCATGGGAGCTTGGGTCTGAAGCCAGGAAGCCTCGGGCCAGGAGAGTGAACCCACCCATATACATGGAGACAGTGAGTTTGCCCTGGAGGCAGAGGATGAGTCTCCCACCTTGTTTCAGTGGAAGGGTTGTGTCTCCTCAGGCCTTGGAGACTGGGGAAAGCTTTGCTGCCACCACATGGAGGGGTTGAGCACATGCCCTGGAAATGGCAGAGAGCCCAGGTGTGGCCCTGATACTTGGAGAGGGTGGAGCTGAGAAAAAGGTGGTCTCCTCAATGTCCCCCAAGGTTGATTCGGAAAGATGTGGGCCACTGCATAGGCCCTTGGAAAGGGTGGGACTGCCACTTCCTAAAGCCACTTCTGAAGGATAAATGAGTTTCAGACTTTGAAATCCAGTGGAATTTGCTCTGCAGGTTTTCAGAACTGTTTGGGTCTTGTGACTCCTGTGTGCCTTCTAATTTCTCTGTATGAAAATGAAAACCTGTATCCTGTGAATGTCCTTCTTTGCATATTGTCACCAGTTAACTTGTTTTGAGATTCATAGGTCCACAGCCAGAAGATAATTTTTGTCATTTTAATATTGTTTAAGGTGATGCATGTAGTTGCCAAGTTGATAAGGGGTGGACATGTGGTAGTTAAGTTCAGGTGTCAACTTGGTTAGGTCCCTAGTTCTGTTGCTGTGGACATGAGCCAATGGTACGTGAACCTCATCTGTTGCTGATTACATCTGCAGTTGGCTAGGAGGCGTGTCTGCTGCAATGAATGATGTTTGATTTAATTGGCTGGTGCTTAAATGAGAGAGCTCAACATAGCACAGCCCAAGCAGCTCAGCATACCTCATCTCAGCACTCACAGCTCAGCCCAGGCCTTTGAGATGCGGAAAGAAATCACCCTGGGGAAAGTTGTTGGAACCCAGAGGCCTGGAGAGAAGGCCAGCAGAGACCATCCTGTACCTTCCCACGTAAGAAAGAACCTCAAATGAAAGTTAGCTGCCTTTCCTCTGAAGAACTAACAAAATAAATCCCCTTTTATTAAAAGCCAATCCGTCTCTGGTGTGTTGCATTCTGGCAGCTAGCAAACTAGAACACCTGCCCTAGAACGAATTGAAGTTTTGTGTAATGTGTGTCTTATGACAGAATGCTTAAAAGATTTAAAAATATACGTATTCCTGGGAAAATTAGATAGCTGAATCAAATGGTAATAAAATAAGGCAGATAAATCAAGATCTCCAATTATTTTATTTGGTTGTCTGCTTTCTACCTCACATACTGAATTTTCCACAGCAGAGTCAGAGTAATTACATTTTTTCCATAACTCTGGTTGTGATGGTTTGAAAATATTATGTGCCCCAGAAAAACTATGTTTTAATCCTGATCCAGTCTTGTAGGAGCAGGTGTTTCTTTTAATCCCCATTCAGTGCGGTAGGTTGGAATCTTTTGATTAGATCATCTACATGGAGATGTGATGCAGTCAACTGTGGGTGTGGCCTTTGATTAGAGGGAGATGTGACTCCACCCATTTCAGGTGGGTCTTGATTAGATTACTGGAATCCTTTAAAAGAAGGAACATTTTGGAGAGACAGAAACAACAGAGCCTGGAGAAATGACAGAAGCCTCAGAACTGATAGAAACTTCACAGCAGGGTTGACACAGATGCAGGTATGTAGAAAACAGAGACACAGATGTTTGAAGATGCTTGGAGCCCAGCAGATGTTGCCATGAGATATTAAGCAAACCAGAAGCTGGAGAGAGTCAAGGGAAGCCTAGAGATGAAAGCTGGCCCTGGAGAAGCAAAGTGAGGAACGCCTATAGGAACAGAGGCTGAAAGCAACAGAGCCCAGGAGCCAGGGACCTGCAGATGCCAGCCACGTGACTTTCCAGCTGACAGAGGTGTTCCGGACAGCATCAGCCTTCCTTGAATTAAGGTATGTTTCTCTGGATGCCTTAGTTTAGACATTTATACAGGCTTAGAACTGTAACCTTGTAACTTATTAGATTTCCCTTTTTAAAAGCTGTACCAGCTCTGCAACACATTCTGGCAGCTTATAAACTAGAATACTGATACGTTCCTTTATGACAGGACAGAAGACTTCTGACCCCATTAATCACCTGTACCTTACCGATATGTGCAAAATGAGGGATGGGCTCATCAGATGCTTCAAGTTGCTTCTTGTCTTTCCCTGTGCACTCACACAAGTGGGTAGGCAGCACAGATATGCACAGACAGATGCACACCGAGGCCCTGCCCAGGAGAGCCCTGCATAGCTGTTCAGATGCCCCCTGCAGTGCAATCCTGCTTCCAGGGCCCATGTCCACAGAAAACGTTCTCTCAGAAGCACATATGAAAGATCCACCTACAAATGCCAAAACAAATACACAGCCAGGTACCACCATATTGACCACATAACATGATGCAAAATAAGGAAAGTAAGCATTCTGGATTAAATGATGGCATATGATTCATTTTGGTGAGTTTTGAATTATGCAGGCTAAAATTTGCATGCTCATGTTTTTAAATATGTGTTAAATTTTCATTTGTATTGGTGACAGCACAAGCAGTTGCCAGTGCATGAGCATATTCTAGGTAATTTCCCCAATGATATACTTCTAATTACAACATTTTGTTAAAGCATGTAGCTTTTGGTCCCATGGCACTCCTGCTCTGCAGGTGGCACCAGCTTGAATTACTTCATTTGCAAATATAAGACAGCTGTTTTATTAATTGAATCCACTTTTGCGATAAGCTAAGAGAAAAAAAATACTGGTTCACGAAAGAAAGACCTTTGTATGACAAAATATTTTGACATAATGAGGAACAGAAGAGTAAAGGTATAATGTGAGAAATCTTCACTATGGTAGCCTCTTTTGTAGCTGCTTTATCAAAGCAAAACTGAACATTGATATAATACTTCTTTTAGAAGCTTTTTTTCATTTTTAAAGATATTTTACCACTATTATATTCTGAATTCTAGAGATTTTGAGAAGAATCAGTAGAAAAAATATTAAATTTTTTCACTTCCTTTCTTATCAGAGTTAAAATAAGCCTCATCCTTTGTTTTGTTTTTTATTCTGCTGTTTTGAACAAAATAGCACATGTGGTCAGACCTTGGGAGAATGGCATATTTAGGGCTGGGAGAGAGGAATTACTTTGCTTCTGTTGTATAGTGACTGATAACTATAGCTCGTAATTCTCGGGCCAACTGTCCTTTGGATGTACTTTATTTTGTATTATTATCAAGCATGCATAAAAGGTATCAACATAAAGTGAAAAATCCCAATATTTTTCATGATTAAGCATTGCATTTATAATAGCCACTAGGACATGTTAGCACCATCATTTATTGTTTCCTCTCTACTCAATATGTGTGTGTTTTAGGCTGGGAATAGTGTTAAATGTGCAAAATCTATTTTGAGCATGCTTCACTGTGATCGTCTTATTAGGGTCAACATTCTAGAACAAAATAAAGAATAGATGTGAATGTGGAGGAAAATATAAATTAACTTCTGATGCAGTAGCACTAAATATGCACATCCCCTACATAGGACAATTAGTGCCGATTATTTTCTATGCACAACATCTGCTACTTTCCCAGCTCTGCCGCTTACCAGCCTGATGACCTATGGAAAGCTATGGAACCTCTTTACCCTATAATTTTTCTCCTTTATAAAGTGGGGACAATAAAATATCTTATATCATGGGGTTGTTGTGAGGATTAAATGAGATAATACAAGTGAAGCAGAGAAGTAAGCTCTTAATGAATGTTCTTTGTTATGTGGCATGGGTAAGAGTGATGCTCAGTCATTATTTTTTTTTTTTTAGTATATTGGCATGGGAGACAATTTTCTTATTTCTTAAGGAATATTTAAACTTGTGTTATGTTCATTACATTGTTCTAAGACTCTAAGGTAACCATATTGAGGCAATTTTTATGTTTATTTGAAATTTTTATTTACCTTAAAATGCTCAGAATTATATTGGCATAGGAGTTCTGATTTATTCGGTGAAAACAGTGCTTTCTTTGGACCTTTTACCTGTCACCTTTCGAAGATGGTCTGTAATAAGAGAGTATTGTCCACAATAAGAAAAGTGGAGATGAGAGGAGGAGAGGAAAGGTCCTGGTGGTGGCCATCCCTGGTTCTAGTCTTTCTCCACTATACCCCTTCTGGGTTCTATCAACTAATCATTCCCCCTCTTTCTCTAAGCAAGTTCGAGTTGATTCCTTTACCTTATAACTAAAGGATGCTGACTAACAGAATGAATGCTACAGCACTAAAGGGTGGTTTGTATCTTTAGGGTTTTAGGAACCCGGCTCTCCACATGTGCTTTGGGTGATTTTTGGAAATGAGGGTTATCATCTTACTATATGCCAACGTGCTCCTTGGGAAGGCAATAATCAGGTCCACTCCTCACTAATATTCTGTTTCCAACATTTGACCTTAAAATTGTAGAACTGACATGTCAATCAGAAGCCATTTAGATGATTTAGTAATAATAATACTTTAAAACCCACTTGCTGTCTCTTTCTCCTTCCTTCATTTTCTCCTCCCTCCTGCCAATCACACATCTCCTTCTACCTCTATATAGATAAATATCTGAAAAAAGGTAACCCTAATTTAAATTTTGTGGAGAAGATTGAGCATCTACAAGTACTACATTTTTTGCCACAGTATACCTTGTGGAGTATACTGAAATTTTTTTCTCATAAACATATTGGTAGATATGTATGCAAGTAAAATAACTTGACCACTTTCGACTGGCTGCTTTGTTGGGCAGGACAGGTACAAATGCCAAAACAAATACACAGCCAGGAACCACCATATCCAGCCAATTTCAACACTGCTTATAAAAGCTGAAGCATAGGAAAAGAAGGCTTTAGCACTTAAATCAACAAATACAATAAATGTTTTTTAGAGAAGGAAGAATCAAAGAGGAGAAAGGAATGAATGAAATATGTTCACTTCTCTTCTAAAGGTTCTGATGTTGTGTGAAGACACTAGTTTGTCTCCAGAGCAGCGGTGAGTTTGTAGGTTACCTGAGCCTGCAGGTGTGCTCTAAAAAATGCCACCTGAAAACCACCTAAGTGGGGAGAGCTGAGTGTGGGGGATGTGCCTGGGTGCAGTACAGGTTCAGGTGTCTTTCCAGACAGAATACATAGTCCTGGCTTTAGGTTAGCTGGTGAGGCACAGTGTATAGTTTCTTACATCTCAGGTGTGCAATAGTGTGATGTGTCAGCAGTTCCAAAATCAGAAATTCTTCCTAATTGATGAGTGTGCAATATAGGAAATTAGGACTGGGCCAGTGTAAGGGCACAAGTCCTCGCCTTATGGGAGTGGTGCTTCTCTGAAAGTTCTTCCAGTTTGTTCATAAAATCCAGAATAGCAAAGAAGAACTGAGAGGGGCAGGAGGATCAAGTTAAGCTGTCTGAATGCGTCCACTGGAGTCTAATTATGGGTTGCAACTGCAAACCTCAGAGAACAAAACAAGAATTTCAAACCAGTCTTTGGTCAAAATAATGATGCAGATAAAACTTCTCCTAGGGATTTTAATACCGCAATATCCATTGTGCTGATTCTCTTTCAGCATGTAGAAACCTTAGGAAATTTCATTTATCTGGGAAAACAACGTACAAATGAAGACTGACTTAATAATAGAAGTTGGGATAATATAAACTCATTGTGGAGAGATAATTAATTTTCCCACTGAGGTCTAAGAAATCAAAGAAAAAATGGATATGATAGGATAGATAAAACAGAATAAAATAAAATAAAAAAGACCACGGTGGCCAAAATTGGCTTTATAGAGTTTATAGGGAGCTCAGAGGATGGTAAGCATAAAAAGTTAAACATTAATTTAGTCATATCTTTCAACTCAGCCAAAGAAGGTGCAAAATGGTTTTACAAAGGAAAGGTTATGGCATCTGTGTTCCTTCTCACTGAGGAAGTTTGGCTTCTACCAGAATCCCAGTCAGGAGATTACTCTTTAGTACAGCTCCTTGCATCTCCAGGGAGCATGTTAATAAAGGATAGCAATATCATATAAATAAATGCAACTATTTCCAGGGTGAAAGTAAGGCAGAAAAGGCAGAAAGCTGACTTTTATTATTAGCTTTTTTTTCTGCTGGGGATGAAAAAAGTGATAAAGACTCTTACTTTTTTTTTTTTTTTTTTTTGTATGGGCAGGCACTGGGAATCGAATCTGGGTCTCTGGCATGGCAGGTGAGAATCCTGCCACTGAGCCACCATTGCACCACTCAAGACTCTTACTTCTAAAAGGAGCAAGTAAATTATTCAAGAATAAGGATTTTTGCAAATAGTAATATATCTGTCCCTTACAAATAGCATAATTTCATCAAAGCCTGGAAAAAATATTCGGAGGATAGACAGTTCCATCAGTTGAGAGTTTTTGTCAAGTCCTTGGAGAAAAAAGAACATTCCTGTAAGAATGCCACTATATGTACTTCGTGGCTTATGGAGTATATAAATATTTCTAAGTTAATTATGTATTTAACTTTCAACTTGGAAAGTAGCGTTAATGATCTTTAACAGTGCTTTGTGTTGTTGGTGAAGTTATTTAGCTGACTGGACATGGTGATAGGAAGACACATGAATAAAATAGTCAAGATTCTGGTATCTAGGGTAGTTGAAAACATGCACACAATAACCTACACTCAGTATGCCTTAATGAAACTTATTTCCATTGGTGAGTACTCATTTGGAGCCAATAAGTTCTTAAACCAAAGTTCACAAATGCTTAATTATAAAGTTCCAAATTTTATGTGCATTTGAATCAATGAATCACTGCTGAAGAACAAATAATAACACTGAGGGAGGGGAAACAAGAAGCAAAAAAAAGTATTTAAGCTCAAAACATGGCATGATGGGGATATTGATTACTGGAGCCAACATCTCACATGTACAGTAGCTCCTGAAAATATCGCAAAATGATAAATGATGCTATGTCACCAAAAACATTCAAAATAATCCCAGAATGCTCTGTTAACTATGAAGACGAAATAAATGCAGAAGATATTTCCATCAAAATTATAAAGCGATAAAAATGAATTAGTACATAATTGTTTACAGGTCAATTAGAGAAAACAAACCAAATCCTTGAAAACTATAAATTACCTGAATTTAGTTAAGATGATATACAAAATCTGAATTCTCCAAAAACTACTAAAGAAACTGTTTTTGCATTTAAAAGTTTACTAAAAAATTAATCTCCGAGATCATGTGGTTTCACTGGAGAATTTTGACAAAAATTTAAAAAGAATTAATGCCATTTTTATACAATCCTTTTCAAAAAAGTGGAGGAAACTGTCCCCAACTAATTTTTTTTAACTTTTTTATTGTATAATATAACATATATACAAAGCAAAGAAATAAAAAAGCAATAGTTTTCAAAGCACTCTTCAACAAATGGTTACAGGACAGATCCCAGAGTTTGTCATGGGCTACCATTTGATCCTCTCAGATTTTTCCTTCTAGCTGCTCCAGAATATAGGAGGCTAGATGGCTTAAATATTATTTTTATCACCACAATCGACCTTTTTCCTTCTTTTCTTTTTTGTGAACAATGACATATATACAAAAAAGCTATAAATTTCAAGGCACAGCACCACAATTAGTTGTAGAACATATTTCAGAGTTTGACGTGGGTTACAATTTCACAATTTTAGATTTTTACTTCTAGCTGCTCTAAAATATTGGACTCTAAAAGAGATAACAGATTAATGATTCAACATTCATATTCATTTGTTAAATCCTATCTTCTCTGTATAACTCCACCATCACCTTTGATCTTTCTGTCCCTCTTGAGGGGTGTTTGGACTATGGGCATTATAAATTTTTCACATTGGAAGGGTCTCTCACTAATTTGGGGTAGGGAGATGGAACTATCTTATGTTCTGGAGAGGCTGTGCTAGCTTTCAGGACTTATCTGGACCAGGGACCCATCTTGGGGTTGTAGGTTTCTGGAAAGTTATTCTACTTCATGGAATCCTTGTGGAATCTTATATATTGCCCTAGGTGTTCTTTAGGATTGGCTGGAATGGTCCTGGCTGGAGTTTGTCAGGTTATGATAGATAACAAGGTCTAACTGAAGCTTGCATAAGAGCAACCTCCAGAGTAGCCTCTCAAATATATTTGAAATCGCTCTGATCCTGCTACTTTATTAGTTACACTTCTTTTCCCCCTTTTGATCTGGATGGGGTTTTTGATCCCATGGTGGCAGGGCCAGATTCATCCCTGGGAGTCACTCCCATGTTGCCAGGGAGATTTCCACCCCTAATGTCATGTTCCACGTATAGAGGCAATGATTTCACTTGCAGAGTTGGGCTTAGAGAGACTGAGGCCACATCTCAGCAACAAAAGAGGTCCTCCAGAAGTAACTCTCAGGCATCCTATAGGTAGTCTAAGCCTCTCTGCTACCTACATAAGCTTCACAAGAGTAAGCTTCAGGATCAAGGGGATGACCTATTGATTTGGGTGTTGCTAAAGTTTGGCACAGTATCAGGGGATTCCCTGATGGAAAGGTTTAATAGTTCCATATTCTTTCTCTCATCCCTCAAGGATTTTGCCAATACTTTTTGATTATCTACCTAATATACTCTAGGATGTATCCAGGCATTGCAATAAACTATACGGGATTAAAGAACCTCTTTGTTATTCTGTCCTTTCTGAGTTTCAGTTGTTCAAATGAGCTATACAGATAGGTTGAATTAGATTATGCAGTAAAGAAAATTTCAGTTCCAGACCAAATAAACCTTTCTTCCTTTGGTCTCAAAGAGTATGTGTGGTTCTAAAATATAGACATTGTATTCCTTACCATTATGTTCTGAGTTACTTTAACTCCAACCTGGTCGGCTTCATTCTTATCTCTAAATATCAGGTTATATATATATATATATATATATATATATATAAAACAGCCTCTCAAAATCCAGAAATAATAATCACAACTCCGGACTTAATGTGTCTGCTCTTAAAAGCTTACAATCTAGGCCCCTGTTTTCTTATAAGCATTTTCTAAAGGTGACCAGACCATTGTTGTTTTTTGGTTTCTGGCTTATTTTGTCTCACCAAATGTCCCACATGTTCATTCACATCGTTGCATGCCTCACGACGTTGTTCCTTTTTGTAGCAGCACAACCTTCGTTCATAAGTATGCACCATCGTTCGCCAATCTACTTCTCCATCAGTGCATCCTTCAGCCACCTGCCTTCATCGGGCATCATGTAGAGGGCCCAAGGTCCACAGTCCATCAACATTCTCAATTTTAGATAATTTCATTTTTCCCGAGAGAAAGAAAACCAACAAACACACCTCGCCAAATAGGAAATCTAAACGTCCTCATTATAAGCCTCTGATTATACCTTTATGCTGGTCATAAAAGTGGAATAATAAAGTATCTGTCCTTTTGTGTTTGGCTAATTTCACTCAGCATTATGTCCTCAAGGCTTATCCCTCTTGTCATGTGCTTCAGGATGTCATTTTGTCTTATTGCTGCATAGTATTCCACCATATGTATATACCACATTTCGTGGATCCACTCGTCTGTTGATGGGCATTTGGTTTGTTTCCATCTTTGGTGATTGTGAATAGTGCTGCTATGAACATCAGTGTTGAAATATCTGTTTGTGTCATTGCTTTCAGATCTTCTGGGTATATACCAAGTAGTGTTATTGCTGGGTCATAGGGCAACTCGACATTTAGTTTCCTAAGAAACCACAAATTTCTTCCATAGTGGTGGCACCATTATACATTCCTACCAGCAGTGCATAGGTATCCCAGTTTCTCCACATCCTCTCCAGCATTTATAGTTTCCTGTATGTTTAATAGCAGCCATTCTTATAGGTGTGAGCTGGTACCTCATTGTAGTCTTGATCTGCATTTCCCTTATAGCTAATGAAAATGAGCATCTTTTCATGTGCTTTTGAGCTATTTGTATTTGCTCTTCAGAAAAATGCCTATTCATATCTTTAGCCCATTTTATAATTGGGTTGTTTGTTCTTTTGTTGTTGAGTTGTATGATTTTTTTGTATATATAGGAAATCAAACTTTTGTCTGATATATGATTTCCAAATATTTTCTCCCATTGAGTTGACCGCCTCTTCATCTTTTTGACAAAGTCTTTTGAGGTGCAGAAGCATTTGATTTTGAGGAGTTCCCATTTATCTATTTTTTCTTTTGTTGCTTGTGCTTTGGGTGTAAAGTTTAGGAAGCTACCTCCTATTACTAGGTCTTGAAGAGGTTTCCCTACATTTTCTTCCAGAAGCTTTATGGTCCTAGTTCTTATATTTAGGTGTTTGATCCACATTGAGTTAATTTTTGTGTAGCGTGTAAAATAGGGGTCCTCTTTCATTCTCTTGGCTATTGATATCCAGTTCTTCCAAGCCCAATTATTGAAAACACTATTTTGTCCCAGTTCAGAGGACTTGGGGGCCTTGTCAAAAATCAGTTGACCATAGATTTGGTGGTCTATTTTTGCACTCTCCATTCAATTCCATTGGTCAGTGCTTCTTTGTGCCAGTACCATGCTCTTTTGACCACTGTGGCTTTGTAATAGGTTTTAAAGTCAGGGAGTGTTAATCCTCCCACTTTGTTCTTCTTTTTAGGATGCTTTTAGCTATTCAGGGTCTCATTCCCTTCCAGATGAATTTGGTAATTAGCTTTTCCAAATCTTCAAAGTAGATTTTTGGAATTTTGATTGGAACTGTGTTGAATCTGTAGATCAGAATTGATCTGTTTGGGGAGAATTGACATCTTAACTATATTTAGCCTTCCTATCCATGAGGAGGGAATATCTTTCCACCTATTTAGATCTCCTTTAATTTCTTTTAGCAATGTTATGTAGCTTTCTCTATACAAGTCGTTTACACCCCTAGTTAAGTTATTAAGTACCTGATTCTTTTAGTTGCTATTTTGAATGCAATTTTCCTTAACTGACTCCTCAGCTAAGTTATTGCTTGTGTATAGAAATGTTACTGATTTTTGCACATTAATTTTATATCCTGCCACCTTGCTGAATTTGTTTATTAGCTCAAGTAACTTTGCTGTAGATTTCTCAGGATCTTCCAAGTATAGTATCATATCATCTGCAAATAATGAGAGTTTTACTTTTTCTTTCCAATTTAGATGGTTTTATTTCTTTGTCCTTCCTGATTGCTCTAGCTAGAACTTCTAACACAGTGTTGAATAGTAGTGGTGACAGTGGCATCCTTGCCTTATTCCTGATCTTAGGGGGAAAGCTTTTAGTCTCTCTCCATTGAATACAATGCTGGCTATCGGTTTTTCTTATATTTCCTTTATCATGTTGAGGCAGTTACCTTTGATTCCTATCTTTTGGAGTGTTTTTATCAGAAAAGGATGGTGAATTTTGTTGAATGCTTTTTCAGCATTAATCGAGATGATTATGTGATTTTTCCCTTTCAATTTGTTAATGTGCTGTATTAACATTAGTTGATTTTCTTGTGGTGAAACATCCGTGCATTCCTGGTATAAACCCTACTTGGTGATAGTGTATAATTCTTTTAATGTGTTTTTGGATTCGATTTGCTAATATTTTATTGAGGATTTTTGTATCTATGTTCATTAGGGAGATTGGCCTGTGGTTTCCTTTCTTATGCATCTTTATCCAGTTTTGGTATTAAAATGAAATTCGCTTCATAAAATGAGTTAGGTAGAGTTCCTTTTCCCTCAATTTTTGGAAAAGTTTGAGTAGAATTGGTGTTAGTTCTTTTTGGAATGTTAGATAAAATTCCCTTGTGAAGCCATCTGCCCCTGGGCTTTTCTTTGTGGGAAGATTTTTGATGACTGATTGAATATCTTTATTTGTGATTGGTTTGTTGAGATCTTCAATTTTTCCTAGGTCAGTGTAGCTTGTTAGTGTGTCTCCAGGAATTTGTCCATTTCATCTAAGTTGTCTAGTTTGTTGGTGTATAGTTATTCATTGTACCCTCTTATGATTTCTTTAAATTCTTCAGGGTCTGTGGTAATGCACCCCTTCTCATTTTTGATTTTGTTTATTTGCATCCTTTCTCTTTTTTTCTTTGTCAGTCTTGCTAGTGACCCATCAATTTTATTGATGTTCTCAAGGAATCAACTTTTGGTTTTATTGATTCTTTCTATTGTTCTTTTGTTCTCCCATTCATTTATCTCTGCTTTAATCTTTGTTATTTCTCTTCTTCTATTCGCTTTGGAGTTAGTTTGCTGTTCTTTTTCAAGTTCCTACAGGTGTGCTGTTAAGTCCTCAATTTTTGCTCTTTCTTGTTTTTTAATATTTTTTAATGTTGCATTTAAATATTAAATTGTTTTTAACATTGCATTTAGGGCAATACATTTCCCTCTCAGCACAACCTTTGCCACATCCCATAAGTTCTGATAAGTTGTATACTCGGTTTCATTCATCTGCAGATAGCTACTGGTTTCTCTAGGGATTTTTTCTTTGACCCACTGGTTGTTTAAAAGTGTGTTATTTAATCTCCATATATTTGTGAATGTTCTTGTTCTTTGGTGATTATTGAGATCCAGCTTCATCCCATTGTGATCAGAGAAAATTTAATCTCAATGTTTTTAAATTTGTAAAGACCTGTCTTGTGCACCATCATATGATCTATCCTGGAGAATGTTCCATGAGCACTAGAGAAGAATATATATCCCTGTGCTTTGGAATGCAATGACCTATATATGTCTGTTAGGTTTAATTCATTTATCAAGTTATTTAACTTCTCTATTTCCTTGTTGATCTTCTGTCTGGTTTTTCTGTCTATAGAGGAGAGTGGTGTATTGAAGTCTCCTACTATTATTTTTGAAAGATCTATCACTCCCTTTAGTTTTGCCAATGTCTGACTCGTGTACTTTGGAGCTCCATGATTGGGAGCATAAACATTTATGATTGTCATATCTTCTTGGTGAATTGACCCTTTGGTATATAGTGTCCTTCTTTGTCTCTTATGATGTCTTTACATTTAAAGTCTATTTTGTCCGATATTAGTATAGCTACTGCTGCCTTTTTTTTTTTTTTTTTGGTTACAACTTGCATGGAAAACCTTTTTCCATCCTTTCACTTTCAATCTATTTGTATTCTTGTGTGTAAGATGAGTCTCTTGTGTGTATTGCTGGATTATGTTTCTTAATCCATTCTGCCAATCTGTATCATTTAATTGGTAAGTTTAGTCTGTTAGCATTCAAAGTTACTACTGAAAAGGCATTTCTTGATTCCACCATCTTATCTTTTTTATTTTATTTGTCAGATCTATATATTCTTTTCCCTCTTTTTCTTTGTATTCTTTAAATTACCCTTTGTGGTATTCTTCGATTCTGTGCCCTCCTGCAGACCTCTCTCTCTCTCCTGTCTTTTTTTTTTTCCGCTGTCAGGACTCCTTTTAGTATTTGTTATAGGGCCAGCCCTTTGTTGACAAATTTTTTCAGGACTTCTTTGTATGCGAAAACTTTAATTTCTCCCTGAATTTTGAAGGACAGTTTGGCTGGGTACAGAATTCTTGGCTGCAAGTCTTTCTCTTACAGGATCTTGAATATGTCATACCACTGCCTTTGATTAGTCTGTACTACCTGTTGAGTATCTGAACTCAGTCTTATTTGGTTTCCCTTGTATGTAGTAGATTGCTTTTCTCTTGCTGCTTTAAAGATTTTCTGCTTTTCTTTAACATTTGATGGACTGATTACTATGTGTCTTGAGGAAGGCCTATTTGAATTTATTCTGTTGGGAATTTATTGGGCTTCTTTGACTTGTATATTTATGTCTTTTATGAGGGTTGGGAAGTTTTCCCCCATTATATCCTCAAATATTCTTCCTAGCTCTTTACTCCTCTCTTCTCCTTCTGGGAAATCAATGATTCTTGTATTTGTGCTCTTTGTTTTTACTGTCATTTCCCTGAGACCAAATTCAATTTTTTTCCATCTTTTTTGCCATTTGCTGTTTAAAGTTTTCGAAGTCAGTTATATTGTCCTTTATATCACTTATTCTTTCTTCTGTCTCTTCAAATCTGGTGTTGTATGCCTCTAGTATGTTTTTTATTTTGTCAACAAAGTCTTAAATCTCTGTGATATCCACTATTTCTATTTATTCCTTCAAATTCCTCTTTATACTCTGCTACTCACTTCTTGATCTACTTTATGTCATTTGCTATCCCACTTATTCTATTAAGTAGAGTTGTATGAACACCTTTGATTAGCTGTTCCTGTGTCTATGTCTCCTCTGGTGTTTTGGTCACTAGGCAGGGCTATATCTGTCTGCATTGTGATATGCTTAGTGATCTTCTGCTGTCTTTGTGGCATGTAAATATCTTGATGGATTCTAAGGCCTTGTGTTTATGGGATGATTGTACAGCAGGGAGCAGGGTACAGGGTGAGGCATTAAATACAGTGATTTGTTTCAGAGCAGGTATGGGCGCAGGTTGGGGATGCTAAGTTGATGCCTGTGAATGTGGGTGCCCAGTGGCCAAGGAGGATGTAGCTGTGCTAGTGCGTCGTCTGGGCAGCGTAATCCTGGTATGTGCTGGTCTAAGACCTGGGGCCCTTTGTGTGCATGCGTAGAGCTGTGGCAGCAGGTTGTCGTCATGCCTTCATGGATTGGGGGCTGATGTGAGCTGGCTGCGAGGGCCAGGACTTTCTCAGAGCTGGGAAGTGTGGCTGAGAGTTATGTGCATGTGTGGTTCTAGGACAGCTGCTAAGTGCATTTCCAAGAGCTGAATGATGTGATTGGGGGCCCATGTGTATGCACGGGTCTAGGAGTGTCATGAACTGATGCCCAGAGCTCAGGGTGCTCAGGGTGAGGCTGTGCAACACTATGGGCAGGGCGGCAGGAGTAGCCT
>PVIY010029200.1:0-32323 GCA_004026745.1 Myrmecophaga tridactyla
GGGGGTGGGGTGGTGCGGAAGAGAGTATGATGGTAACGGTGGTGGGGATGATGACGGCGATGATGACAGTGGGGACGAAGGTGGTGGCAGCGGTGATGGTGAGGATGGGTATCTTTTATCAAGCACAGTCTGTGCCAGGTGCTGTGCTGAGAGCTGAATCTCTCTGATCCCATGCCACCCCTTATTTAATCTCCAATACTGCCCAAGAGGCGAGGGATCCTGTTTTAGTTTGCTAATGCTGCTATAAAGCAATATACCAGAAATGAAATGGCTTTTATACAAGGGATTTATTAAGTTACAAGTTTACAGTTCTAAGGCCATAAAAATGTCCAAACTAAAGTATCCAGAGAAAGATACCTTGACTCCAAAGAAAGGCCAACGTCTGGCACATGGGAAGGCATGTACCCAGCATCTGCATCCTCTCCCAGCTTCTGGTTTCAAACGGCTCTCCCAGCCCCTGTGGATCCTTGTGGCTTCTGGCTTGCTTAGCATCTCATGAGAAGGCACATGTGCTGGGCTCTGCATCTCCAAACATCCATGTCTAGGCATCTGCTCTGTTGACACTTCAAACACCTGCACCTATATCAATTCTGAGCTCTTTCTCTCTCCATGAGCTCTCTTAAAGACTAGTAAACTAATCAAGACCCACCTTAAATGTGCAGAGTCACATCTCCATCTAATAAAAAGGTCACACCCACAACTTGGTGGGTCACATCTCCATGGAAACAATCCAGCCAAAGCATTCACACCTTAAACAATAGGTCTGGCTTAGGAAAAAGAGCATGGCTTTTCTGGGGTAATAACATCTTCAAACCATACCCCTATTTTAAAGATGGAACAACTCAGGTAGAGAGATCAGTGGCCTACTAACCCAGTAGGCCAGAGATGGGCAGCCTACATTTGGACTCCAGGCTCTGGCCCTCAAGCCCCTGCTCCCAGCCATGGGGCCACACAACCATATGGCCAAAGGGAAAGCTCCAGGAGATTGGGAGCACCCTAAAAACACGCAAAAGGTTGTGTTTCATGTACCTTTTTCTGGGGAAATAGGTTGCCATTTTCTACAGCTTTCAAATGTATCTGGAGGCTGAAAAAAGTATAAAGAGGTGGCAGCAACTCTTCCCGCATCCCTCCCATACCTGGGGTTGGCGAGGATGTGGAGGAACGGAAACTCTCATCCACTGCCAGTGAGAACATAAAATGACACAAGCTTTTTAGAAAACATTTTGGCAGTTTCTTAAACAGTTAAACATACACCTACCATGTCACCCAACCTACGTATTCCCAGGTATTTACCCAAATAAAGGCATATGCTCATAACAAGTCTTGTCCGCGAATGTTCCTTGCGGCTTTACTTATGATAGCTAAAAACTGGAAACAACCCAAATGTCTGTCAACAGATGAATGGATAAACAAAGTGTGGTGCATCCATACGATAAAAGACTACAGATGAATCTCAAAATAATCATGCTGAGTGAAGGAGGCCAGATGAAAAAGAGCACATATGGTGCAGTTCCATTTTTATAAAATTCTAGAAAATGCAAATCACAGTGACAGAAAGCAGATGAGTGGTTGCCTGGGGATGGGGAGGCAAGACCGAGGGACTGCAAAGAGATACAAGAGAAACTTTTCAGTAACATCCATCACCCTTTTGGGGTGATGGTCACAGGTATATACACATCAAATTGCATCAGCTCTCACACCTCAAGTATGTGTCGCTTAAGCCTGCACACACTGCAGTGGCCTATTAGGCCAGCATTTGAATATGGCAAAGCCTCGGGTTTCCACTTCACCTACAACCCGGAGGAGCCTCGAGGGACGCAGCACACTCACCCAAGTGGAGGCGGCAGCAACCACACCTATTCCGTTTCCAGGCTATGAAGTCACGTGGGGGGCCGAGGCCTGGGCACTCCAGGTATCCCGCCACCAGCTCTGAGCCCAGCCCTCCCCACGGCCCTAAGACGAGGCAGGGGAGGGGGCCAGACTGCCCTGAGCTGCCAGCCAAGCCCCCACCGAGGGCCCAGACCCCAGTCCACCAGGCCCCTTGGCATCACCTAAAGCCTCTCCCAGGCCAGGGGAAAGGGAGTGAAGCCCCCTGGTCCTGAACCTCTCGAGGGTACTGCGAGGAGCCGGGGCTGGTGGCGATGCTGGCAGCGGCCCTCAGATTCCTGAGTGTTGAGGAAGAGGGACGAACAGACGGGGCAGAGGGAGGTTTAGGGAGGGGAGAAACCCTGGACTGTGCCCAAGGGGTGGAGGCAGGACACCACACGTGTCGAAACCCTGAGACCTGTGCATCGTGAGGAGCAGATCTTAATGGAAGCCACGGACTTCAGTGAAGAATAAAGTATCAAAGGGACTTGCGGAAAGACAGCGGAGCAGGGTGGGTTGAATTCACCCCTGCTCCATGGGACGAGATAGGGGGTCAGGGAGAAAATGCCTGGGACTGCAGTCCTGGGGGCTGGGATGAGTAATTGAAGAGGGTCTCCAGGGTGTTTGGGGGGGTCAGGATGGGGTGAGTCAGATCGGCCATGATCCCACTGGGGGCACATGGCAGCGCACGGGGACGTGTGGATCCGAGGGAACCAACCATCCTCCCACGCAGCCTGCCCCAGCTGCTGGCTGGGGAAACCTCCCGTGCCAGGACCAGGTATCTGGGGCCGGGGGCAGGAGCAGCCCCTGGGGCCCGGGTCATCTCTCCAGCCAGGGCTGAAGGAGGAGGTGCCTCAGGAGCACCACCTGCTGGGAAGAAGCAGTAAGTGCAGGCAGGCAGATTCCCTATCTGCCTAGTTTTTTGTTTTTGTTTTTTGCATGAGCAGGCACCGGGAATCCAACCTGGGTCTCCTGAAGGGTAGGCGAGAATTCTGCCACTGAGCCACCATAGCACTGCCCTCTGCCTAGGTTTTAAAAATGTTTTTTCTACATAAATATTTTTTACTCGTGATATTATTTTTATTGTTTTTTTTGTTTTTTTATTTATATATTTTTATCTTTAAATTTCTTATTAGAAATAAAAAGTAAGGAAAACTACACACAAATCTCCCTAACGAATAAAAGTGCAAAAATTCTCAACAAAATACCAGCAGATCAAATCTGACAACACATTAAAAGACTCAGACATCGCGACCAAGAGGGGTTTATACCAGGAATGCAAGGGTGATTAAACAGAGAAAATCAATCAATGTAATGCACCACATTAACAAATCAAAAGGGAAAAATCACATGATCATATCGATTGACACTGAAAAAGCATTCAATTTTAGCATGCTTTCCCAGTGAAAACACTTCAAAAGGTAGGAATCAAAGGAAACTTTCTGGACGGGCCACAGTGGCTCAACAGGCAGAGTTCTCGCCTGCCATGCCAGAGACCCAGGTTCGATTCCCGGTGCCTGCCCATGGGGGAAAAAAAAGGAACCTTTCTCAGTATCATAAAGGACCTATAAAAAAAAAAAAAACAATAGCTAGCATCATACTTGACGGTGAGAGACTGGAGGCATTCCCCCTAAGACCAGGAGCAAGACAAGGATGCCCATTGTCACCACTGTTATCCTAGCTGGAGACAGGAGAAAGAAATAAAAGGCATCCAAATCAGAAAGGAAGAAGTAAAGCTCTCAGTATTTACAGATGACATGATCCTATACTTAGAAACTCTTGAGAAATCTACAACAAAGCTACCTGAGCTAATTAAAAAATTCAACAAAGTGGCAGGATGTAAGATTAATGTACAAAAATCAGTAATGTTTCTATGCACAAGCAATGACCTCCTGAGGAAACAATTGAGGAAAAAATTCCATTCAGAAGAGCGACCAAAAGAACCAGGTATCTAAAAATAACCAGGGATGTCAAGGACTTGTACACAGAAAATTACAGAATACTGCTAAAAGAAATTAAAAATGACCTAAATAGATGGAAAGACATTCCCTGCTCATGGATAGGAAGGTTGAATGTCATTAAGATGTCAATTCTACCCAAATTGATCTACATATTCAATGCAATGCTGATCAAAATCCCAACAACTACTTTGAAGACTTGAAAAAACTAGTTATGAATTTATTTGGAAGGGAAAGAGACCCCAAATAGCTAAAGATATACGAAAAATGAGGAGCAAAATGGGAGGACTAAAGTCAGGACTTCCTGACTGTAAAGCTTACCACAAAGTCACAATAACCAAAACAGCACAGAAAAAAACAACAGCAACAACACGGTACTGGCACAAAGACAGAAGAGCTGACCAATGGAATTGAATCGAGAGTGCAGAGACAGACCACCAAATCTATAGACTACTGATCTTTAATAAGGCCCCCAAACTGGGACAGAAAAGTCTCTTCAATAAATGGGCATGATAGAATTGGATATCAATAGCCAAAAGAATGAAAGAGGACCCCTACCTTACACCCTATATAAAATTAATTCAAAATGGATTAAAAACCTAAATGTAAGAAGCAGTATCATAAAACTTCTAGAAGAAAATTCAGGGAAATATCTTCAAGATCTAGTACTAGATCTAAACCTAAAGCGCAAGCAGTGAAAGGAAAAAACAGACAAATAGGAACTACTTAAGATCAAAAGCTTCTGTGCCTCAAAGGACTTTATCTAAAAGATGAAGAGGAAGCCAATTCAATGGGAGAAAATATTTGGAGACTACATATCAGATAACGGCTTGATATCCTGTGTACATAAAGAAATTATACAGCTCAACAACAAAAGAACAAACAACCCAATTATAAAATGGACAGAGGATATGAACAGACACTTTTCTGAAGAGCAAATACAGATATCTAAAAAGCACATGAAGAGATGCTCATTTTCATTAGCCACAAGGGAAATGCAAATTAAAATGACAATGAGATATCACCTCACACCTATAAGAACGGCTGCTATTAAACAAGCAGAAAACTAAGAATGTTGGAGAAGATGCAGAGAAATTGGAACACTTATTCACTGTTAGTGGGAATATATAATGGTGCAGCTGCTGTGGATGACAGTTTAGCGATTCCTCAGAAAACTAAATATCGAGTTGCCCTACAACCCAGCAATACCAATACTCAGCACACACCCAGAAGAGCTGAAAGTAGTGACACGAACAGATATTTGCACACCGATGTTCATAGTGGCACCATTCACAATCGCCAAAAGATGGAAATAATCCAAGTGCCCACAACAGACGAGTGGATAAACAAAATGTGGTATATACGTACGACAGAATATTATGCAGCAGTAAGATGAAAAGAGGTCCTGAAACATGTGACAATGTGGATGAACCTTGAGGACATAATGCTGAGTGAAATAAGTCAGACACGATAGGACAGGTACTGTATGATTTTGCTATTATGACTGGTAATCTCAGAGGTTACAAGTAGGTATAGCAGACCTAGAAATACACAAAAACTAAAGATGGAAAAGGCTACCCTAAGAGGCTGAACCTAAATGCAAGGGCGCGGATAGAAGTGATGGTATCTAATTAGTGGGATTATAACTGGCACTCCCATATTGAAGGTGAATATGATTGAAAGGGGATATGTATCCCACTGATTAAATCTACAATAAGTTATTGTATGAACTACTTCAAAGGTTCGATAGTGGACAGAGTCAACAGGAGAGAGGTATAAAGGGAAAACTAAAAATGCATGCTATGTCCAATAGTGAACAGGAAGACATCAACAGGACCACAGCAATACCAGGAGCAACTAATTGGGGGGGAGGGACAAGTGATAAGGTGTAGTTTTGATTTGATAGTTGGTGATGCTGTGTTTGTTGGTTCTTTGTTGTTAAGGATCAACGAAAAATGTCTAAAACTGAGAGTACTACTGATTGTACAACCAAGTGAGGACACTGTAAAACATGGTCTGTTTATTTTGGACATTATCCACGATGCCCGATGGCTGGAGGGAGCCAAAGGGTACAATGACTGAGAAGCAGAATGGCAAACTGATGACATTTATATGATGGAATATGGTGGGGTTACAAAGAGGAAGGACATCGAGAGGCACGCAATGAACTGAATAAACCTTGGGGAAAACGTATTGGGCAAAATAAGCCAGAAACAAAAGAATAAAATCTGTCTCGGAAAATACTCCTCAGAAAATGGAGCCTGGACTGTAAGCCCTGGTAGCACCCACCCTTAGTGTGAAGTTGTAGGTGTGTTTCTGGGTGCTGGGACGCTGAGCTCTGTGTGTATCAGCTGCTATTTCCCTGGATCTCTGAGTAGCTCTGAGACACCTAAGAACCAGGAATGGAGCGCTGCAGCCCTGAAAGCTAGTGTAGCTGCAGACAAATGACAGTTACGTAACCAAACAAGAGATCAGGCCTCAATTAATGTTAAAAATGAAGGCAATCTGGCTGGGTAAAAGACGATGGTGTATGTACTCTAGACCTTCACCTACTGTATGAGACCAAAGGCAGAGAGGTTTGTTATGTCTAGATTCTAATTTTTCAGTAATACATAATCCAAATCAACCTTTCTGGACAGCTCCTTTAAACAACCCAAACTCCTGGAGTCCAGAACGGGAACCAGGCCTTGTAATTCTTATAGCTTAATGTAATACCAGGATAAATCTCAGACTATGGTGGGCTGATAATTAAAAATATTGGTAGAGTCCCTTGAGGGTCTTTAGGGGGAAAAATATATATATATATACTTATCCAACTGGGAAACCCCAGGTACCCTCTCAACCACTGGGGACTCCCAAGAAAATAGACCAAGCCCTTGATTTTGAGGCTTGCCCTTATGGAACTTATTTTGTAATGGTAAAGCTAAGACTGCCTACAATGAGGTCTAAGAGTTGCTTCCAGGAAACTACTTTTGTTAACTCAGATGTGGCTTCTCTCTCTCTAAGCCCAACTCTTCAGGGAAAATCATTAGGGTCCCACCTACATGGGACATGATATTCAGGAGTGAAAATCTCCCTGACAACGTGGGGCCTGACTTCCAGGGATGAGTCTGACCCTGGCACCACGGGATCAACCACAAAGGGGTTAAAAGAAGTGTAATAAAATAAGGCGTCAGTGACCAAGAGAGATCAAGTAGAGTCCAGAGACTATTCTGGAGGCTGCTCTTATGCAAGCTTCAGTTAGATTGTGCTGATTGCCATAGTTTGCTAAACCCCAATCAACATCACTTCTGTTAACTCTTAAGAACACCTAGAGCTCTAACTGAGACCCTATAAAGGTTTTATGCACTAGGTTTGCCTTCCTGGAACATACAATTCCCAGAGGGTTCCTAGGTCAGATAAATCCTGAAACCCAAACGGACCAGCCTCTCCAAGATCATCGACTGATTATATCCCCTTATCCTTCAGTTCAACACCCTTTCTCAACGTGACAAAGTCGAAACAGGCATTGCCCAAAGATCCCTAAAGATTGGGAGAAGGATCAGAAGAGAAGGAGGAGGTATAACAGAGAAAATAGGATTTAACAAACGAGCATGGCTGCCGAATCACTATACTGATATTCCTTCTATGTCCCAGTGTTTTGGAGCAGCTAGGGGAAGAAAACTGAGCTGGTGGAATGGTAGCCCATGACAAACTTTGGGATCTATTCTGTAACCACTTGTTAAAGTATGCACTGAATATTGCTTTTCTTTTTTTTTTTTGCTTTGCATATGTCATATTTTACAATAAAGTGTTTTTAAAAAATGATGTGTGCGATGAGCACTTGTCCCCTATAAAGCACCGTACTTCTTATTTTCTTAAAGACTATCTTCGTGTCTGTTCTCAGGTCAGAGGCAAATGACCCTCAGAAACAAGACGTCAAGGAGAGAAGAGCAATGGCTATGAGAAGCGAGGGGAGGCCATGAATGAAGAGTTAGGCCCTTTGTGGCGTTCAGTCCTCCACTCAGGAGCTGTGACCTTGAACCTTGACCCAGTGTCTCGAGCCCCAGTCTCTTTGTCTATGAAACGGGATGCATCTGCACGCAAAAGAATGAAGTCTGGCCCCCATCTCACAAGGTAAATAAAAACTCAAAATGGATCTAAGAGCTAAAACTATAAAATTCTTAAAAGAAAAATTCACCTTGGATTTTATTTGGCAATTGTTTCTTAGATACAACACCAAAAACACAAGCAACTAAAGAAAAAGATAAACTGTAGCTCATCAAAATTTAAAACTTTTGTGTTTCAAAGATACTATCCAAAAAGTGAAAAGACAAGCCATTGAAGGGGAGGAAATATTTGCAAATCATATATGTAATAAAGACTTGTATCTGGAACCCTTAGGACCCAATACTAGAATGACAAATAATCCTAATATTTAAAATGGGCAGGAGGGGGTGTGAGGGTAGTTCAGTGGTCGAATTCTCGCCTGCCAAGCGGGAGACCCAGGTTCGATTCCTGGCCCATGCACTTTCCAAACAAACAAAACAAAGACAACAACAAAAAAATTCAA
This sequence comes from Myrmecophaga tridactyla, assembly GCA_004026745.1. Lineage (NCBI taxonomy): Eukaryota > Metazoa > Chordata > Mammalia > Pilosa > Myrmecophagidae > Myrmecophaga > Myrmecophaga tridactyla. The sequence goes on from PVIY010029200.1 coordinate 8,377, forward strand.
CAAAATGGTGCTGCAATAACGAGCTCCTAACATAGAATGTGATCCCACCAAACAGCATACAAAAAAAAAAGTGGGGAGGAGTCTGAACAGACATTGTCCAAAGAAGATACACAGATGACCAATAAGCAAATGAAAAGATACTTAACATCTGGATGCATCAGGGAACCACAAATCAAAACCACAGTGAAGGAGGAGTTATAACAGAGGAGCTGGAATTTAACAAACGAGTATGACTGTCGCATCATTAAATTGATATTTCTTTTAGTCTCCAGTGTCTTGGAGCAACCAGAAGGAAAAACCTAAAATTGTGGAATGACCTACACCAAACTCTGTTCTAGTTGCAGTGTGCTTTGAAATTTATTGCTTTTTGGTATATACATTTTATAATAAAAAATGTAAAAAAAAAAACAAAAAACACAAAACAATGAGATCCCCCTTCACACATATCAGAATGGCTAAATCAAAAAGGCAGAGAAAAAGCAAGTGCTGGCGAGGACGTGGAGAAGTCAGCGCTCTCACACACTGCCGGTGGGGAGGTAGAACGGTGCAGCCACTGTGAAGAACAGTCCGGCAGTTCCTCAAAAGGTTAAGCACAGAGTTACCGTATGACTTGGCAATTCCACTCTCCACACCGCGGTACACGCAAGAGAACTGAAAACACTCGCCCACAATTGCACATGAATTTCCCTGTGGAGTTTCCGAAAGGTGTTTCAAAACAACCCACCAACTGATGAAGGGGTAAATAAAATGTGGCCTCTCCATACAAGGGAACAGTGTTCAGCCCTGAAAAGAAGGGCACAGGGTATACGCTGTGGGTGACCCTTGAAAACATTATGTGAAGTGCGAGAAGCTGGACAGAAAACTCCACAGGACATGATTCCATCCCCGCGCGTCACCGGCACAGACACTGTCAAGGAGATGCCAAAACACAGAAGGTGGTTGCCTGGGGCGGGGGGCAGTGAGGGGACAGCTATGGGTGATGAAAATGTAATGTGATTGACAGTAGCAGGGGTGCCAGAACTCCGTGGATATACTAAAAATCAGTGACTTGCAGGGTTATCAGATAGGTGAATTGCAGCATATGTGAATTACATCTCAGTAGAACTGTTACCCCACAAAGGGGGTGTGTACACCCACCCCACAAAGTTTCTGTGAGGTTTAAAAGAAACACAGTGTAGAGGAGCCGATGACAAGCAGCACCCCAGGCCTCCGGTGAAGACTGGCCAGCGCCGGGAGCTGAGCAGAGTTCTGGGTCAAACCACAGCGCGAACTCCGGCCCGGGGGCAGGGAGCCTGGGGAGGGGGCTTTCGCCTCCAAAGCCGCCTGCAGCCCCCCAAGGCCCCGCGCTCTCCCTGCCCAGCTCCTTCCACTCAGCCCAAGAGGCTCAAAACCAGCGGCCAGCCAGGCCGGACGCCAAAGCGCACACCTGCAATCCCGCATGACCCCGCACCCAGCGCCCACTCCAAACGATTTCCAATAAATCCCCACCGCTCCTGCCGCCCTTCGGGTCCCGGAGCCGGGGCTGGAGAAGGCATCTCCACGGACAGAACTCTTCCGAGGCACCCTACCTTGTGGTGACACCGGTCCAGGACGGCAGGAGGCCCGACGTGGTCCCAGGAGCCCAGAAGGAAGCCCACAGTCTGTGCCCAGGTCCCGGGCACTCCAGGGCAGCGACTGGCTTCCCGGAGGCCACCCGCCCGGCGAGCCCACGGAGGCCCAGGGCGCAGGCCAGCAGCTTCATGGCGCGGCGAGCCGGCCCAGGTGCCGGCGTCCCTGGGCTCCGGCTGAGTTCCAGGCCAGCGGCGCGGGGAGCCCCCGTCCCTCCCTGAAGGAATGCGGCCCCCCGCGCAGGCCTCCCACGGCCGCAGGAACCCCGGGAGCGGCCCTGACACAGGACGCCTCTGCCAGCCCCGTGACGCAAGGAGCCTGTGACTCAGCCTGGAGTCACCCGGTCAGAGCGCCCAGACACAGGCAGGAGAGGGACACCAGGACAGAGCCGCGGCCTGTCTGGCGGATAGGAGGGGAAGGGTGGGGCTGCAGGCCACACCTTCCAAGCGTCCCAGCAAGGGACTTCAATGCTTTTCCACCTCCTGGCAGGTCAGGGCACGAACGCGGTGGGCTGCAATGTCCCCGGCCCACGGTAAGGAAAGGAGTCCGCGGTGGCTGGCAGGCTGCCACCAGGACGGAAGGGTGGGAGGCCGGTGAAGGGGCAGGCGCTCCAGCTGGGGCCCCCGGAAATGCAGAATTCCGGCCCCGCCCCCATCGAGAGGACCCCACCCCACCCGCCCTCAGAACCACAGGGCACCAAGTGAAGAAAAAGACTGTTAAATGGTTCTTAGTTAAAATCACAGTTATGTATACGACCGACACTCAGGTGGTCAGAAACAGTAGAGAGACAGATAGATGGACTGGTAAATAGACAGACAGATGGAGGATAAGGGTAGGTTGGAGTTCTCCGCTTGAGGTCTGTATGATTTCTGTAACTGTCCTGTTAAGTTTGAAGTATTTCAAAATATATATATTTTTTTCCTTTTTTTGGTGGAGGGGTTGCATGGTCCAGGAATCAAACCCGGGTCTCCCATATGGAAGGAGAGCATTTTACCACTGAACCACCCATGCACCCTAAAATGTGTATATATATATTTAATTGTCGATTTCTGGGCACCTAGCCCTCCCTCCAAGAGATTCACAGGTAGTAGATCTGCAGTGGGGGCAACGAAGCCTGTTTTTCTTTTTTATTCTTTCCTGCAGAAAATATCAATCCTAACAAAAGTAGTTGGAAGAGTGAAAAATCCCCATGTACCATCAAGCAACTTCAAAACGATCAACTGAGAGCTAATATGGTTTCATCTCTGCTTTACTCATTCACCCCACTCCAAGTTATTTTGAAACAAATCTCATTTATGACAGCTTGGCATCTGTAAATATTTCAGCATGTCTCCCTGAAAGATAAAGACTCTTCAACAATCATCCCACCTAAAGTATAATAAGAATTCCTCCAGATCATTCAATATCAAGCGACTGTTGGAGTTGTCCCAATCACGCCTGAAATGTTTTTATATCCACATGTGTGTATTTTATTCCAAATCGCCAAGAGCTGGAAAGAACCCAAACGTTCCACAACTGGCGGACAGTTAAACAAATTGTGCCACAACCATAAACCAGAATGCTACTCGGCAATACAAAGAAAAGAACTGCTGAAAACACACAACACATGGGTGAAGCTTGAAAGCATTGTCTGTGGCATAAAAAAGGCAGTGCTAGAAAGTGGATCTGTTTGCCAGGGCCAGGGGTGGGGGTAGGGGTGGGGGAACTGACAGCAAGAGGGCAGGAGCAGATTTTCTGGGGTGATGGAAATGTTCTGTGTCACAATGCCGGCAGTCATCACACAGGTAGAGCCAGTGGTCACAACTCAGTGATGTGTACATGCAGAAAACCTGTATTTTTCAATCAGCTTTCCCAGTTACTGAGAGGCAGGTGATCCATGGACAGGGCGACTGGATAACTTACCCCTCCCCAGGACTCCTCTGAGAATGAAAGAAGCTGCCAACAGGACAGGGGGATGGAGACAGGTGTGGTCCCACTGGAGAAACCCCAGCCCACCCCTTAAGAACTCAGCCAACCACAGGGCAGAGGGTCTCCCAGGAGGAAGCAGCTCCTGGCCCCAATGAGACAGGGGAGCTGGCCAGGTGCAGTGCCAGGGGGAGGACAATGCCAGGCCGCCTGTCCCACTTACAGGGAGAGAACGGGCAGTGGTGGAGGCCCAGGCCGCCCCAGCCACGGGATGTTCTGGGCTGCCAAGGCTGTGCCCTCCTCGGGTGGCCAGCCCTGGTCATCGCTTTATGGGCAGTCTGGGAACACGAGCCCCGAGTGTGATTTCTGTAAATCAGATCAGATGTGCTCATTCATTCTAGTGTAAAACTGAAGATAGGGCCCAAAGCGGGGAAATTTCAACCCTGTAACAGACTAAAATTCACATCCATCCAACTAATATTGAGTGGCATATTTCCCAAATGCCAGCCCCCCTTTCTGGGCATTTATGGCACAGCAGTAAACAAAGGAATCCCCAGCCCTGTGAAACTTTCTAGTAGGTTTGCCCCTAAGGGCAGGGGACCGCACACATATCCCTCAGATGAAGGACTCCCAGGCTATCTACCCACTTGGGCAACGTCCACACCTAGGCCACCTCTGGGCTTTCTTTAGGAAATGCTTCCTCCCCTGAAGGCCGACCAGTGAATTCCGAATTTTAAATTCCCCTACATAGTGCGTGGTCCCATAAAGGAGCCACCCGCCATGGACGGCTGGCCACACGTGGCTGCTGACCGCTAAAGTCAGCTTCCACCAAATCAAACATGCCCAGTTCACCTGCCACCACTTCACTAGTCCCTGGCGGCCTCGCATGGGGCTGCTCTGCGACGCCCTCCAGCTTTGGGCCGACGCCCCTGCCCGACCCACCCGTCAGCCACTCGTCCGAGCACAGCGCTGGGCCTGGGTGAGCGCAGGGACAGTGCCCCGGCCACGACCTCTGCCGGCCAAGGTCAAGGCCCGCCTCGGACAGGCGCTCTCATCCCGGAGAGCCTCATTTCCTCCATTCGTAAAATGACAGCTGGGTTCAGGGACATCCAAAGGTCCTTCCAGGTCTGAGCCCAACAAGGAAGAGTAATCCACAAAGGGAACAGGAGCCAGCTTCTCTCAAGGGAAGCCCAAGGGCTGTCCCAGAACCTGCATCTCCCAGGCCCGGTCAAGGCGGAGGAGGCGGCGCCCCCTGGTGGCTGCTCAGGGTGTGGCTACCCCTTATGTGGCCGGCCACTGGGCCAATACCCTGTTATGATCTCCAAGGTCCCGATGAGGAGAAGGGGGCCGGACGAGATTGAGTCACCTGCCAGGAGTCACACACTCCAGGCTCGAGCCCTGGTGGGTATCTCCTGAGGCTATGTCCCACTTATCAAGGTGAAAGAGCTCCCATTTGCTGGCAATGTGCCGGGCATTCTGCCAGGCAGGACACACGCCCTATTTTGTTAGACTTTCAGAACAACCCATGATAAAAGGGAGGCACAGAAAGGTTAAGTAACACGCTTCAGGTCACACAACCACCTAGTGGCAGAGCAGAATTCACACCCAGGTGCCATAACCACCACACTCCCCTGCCTTTACACCCCCTATTTCTTCAACAGCTTCTTCCGGGAAGAGAGCATGGGGTTGCTTGTAATGGTCTGTGGTGGGGGCAATTTTAGCACCCTCTCCCTGCTACACTGAAGATCCCTAAAGGCAGGCACCGAATCCCCCCCTCCCCCCTGCTGGTTTCTCTTGCAGGTGCTTGGCTCTTTGGAGCGGTCCAGGGCAGCCTGGTTAAATTAGTGGGTCTGGCTGTCCTAAGCCATGAGGCTCCTCTTTCAGTGCAGGGTGTGGGCTCAGGTAGCCTTAAAGGGCTCTCCACCCGCTGGACTCCTCCCCAGTGTCCTAGGGTTTCTCTGGGCCAGACCTGCGTGACCTCGGGTCTCTTCACCCACCCCTCCCTGGCTCTGCTGATGGTCAGGCAGGCACCTGATGCTCACCCAGGCCAGGCATCGTGCCTCCCACATCCTCTGGCCAAGTGGCCACTTAGAAACAATATCCACTTGTGAAGCTGAGATAGCTCGGTCTGTACAACAGAGTAAGAATAAGAACTTACTCTTGGCTGCGCAGAAATCTCTAGGGCTATACAAAAAATCTATGAACTCTTAGGAACTGGTTTTTAAAAGACAATAAACTCATCACCATCCTGATGAACTTAATAAAAGCCCAGCCTTATGCAAGTAGATTTAAATCAATATTTTATTTAGTTAGGGAGATTGGTGGAAAAAACACTGGATCTGGAGTCAGAAGACCTGAGTGGGAGACCTGGCCTTCAAACCTTTATAAGCTGGAAAAACTTAAAGTTGCTCAACCTTCCAGGACCTCAATTTCCTCCTCCTCATACAGCAGGAACTTAGAGTTGCCCACCTCCCAGGTTGTACAAACCAAGTGAGATGAAATCTGTGCAAGCACTCTGCAAATAATGAAGCCCATGGTCAGCAGTCCTGGGCAGAGATAGATGCAAGGACCTGATTTCAGGCCTGTTTGTCTCTAAATGTCAGTGACTTCTATTTTCTTTGCCCAGAGACCATGGAGCACGTGGGGCCAAGACATTCATGCAGCCAGAAACAAAGCACCTGGAGCCAGGCTCCCTCAAAGACTTCCCCTCTCTAGAAGAATCAAAACTGACCTTGAGGTCTGGAGAGGACATGGACCAGGCCAGAAGGGACAGGACCAGGAAACCCCATATATCAAGCATTTAGTTTAAGTGTCACATTTCCTTGGGACTCTTCCTGGGAGATGTCGACTCCACAGGTAACTGACTTGCCTCAGGTAGTCTTGGCTTTGAACCCAAGGTCAGCAATTCCAGACACCAGACTTAAGGAACGTGCTCCCAAAACAAGGAGCAGCCCTCCGTGGGAGGGGTCCACCAGGCATGGCAGGCCCTGTTGTAGGCCACAGCTGGCCACACACAGCGGCCATGAGGCCAGCATCCTTGCTCTGAGCTCAGATGCCAGGCTACCCTCTGCTTCCAATGCTACCCAGAATGAAGGGTAACCTTGAGGCTGCCCTCCCCACCCCCTTCGGAAAAGGAGCTAGCTCATGATCTCGGGGTTCCTCCCGAGACGGAGATCAGCTCACCCAGAGGTGGAAGAGGGCGCTGGAAAGGCAACCCCTATTGTGTACAATGCTGCCAAGCCTAAATGGACTCTTCCTTTGCTCATCAGTCAACTGTTTGGGAAGAGAGTATTATCTGTTCTTCCCTTGAACACCCTGCTCTCCTAAAGAGTGAGGCAGTGCACCGACCTGCGGCTGGTCATCTGCAGCCCCACGAAGGGAACCCATCATCTGCAGCCCCACGAAGGGAACCCAATGGGCACCGCGTCTCGGCCGGCGCCGCCCTGAGCGCCGGATACCTGCCCTCCACAAACCGGCGGGTTTGTCTGGCTTTGCATAAACACCGAGATACCGACCCCAAATTCTAAGGATAAAAGGCACCCCGGGATGAGGTTGGCAGCGCTCCTGGTTGGTGGGGCGGGGCTGAGAGGGGCGCGAGGGGTTGTGCCACCGACACCCCCACCCCCACGCCCGGGGCCCGGCACCAGGCCTCGTCGCGGGTCCCTGTCCCTGCTCCGATTCCTCGCGGTTCTCAGGATGCCGACGCGAGGCCCACGGGGGCAGCGGACCGCCGAGGCGCATCCGGAGTGTGCAGAGACCGCAGAGGAGGGGGCGCGGAAGCTAGCAGGCGGCCCCGCCCGGTATCGCCCCTGCAGCGCAGCCCCCCGCTCCGCCCGGCGCAGAGGGGGAGGGCGCGGGGAGGAAGTGGGGGTAGGGAGTGGGAAGCGGGGAAAGGAGATGGTCTAGTCCAGGCTGGGGACGGGATGGGTGAGGCGGGGACCGCGGGGACCCGAGGGCCGGCCCGGGCAGGGGGGGGCGGGAGCCCGGCGGAGGCAGGCCGGGAGCCGCGAGTCCGCACTCCCGCCGCCGTGCCGGCGCCACGCGGACCGCCTCCCTTACCGGCAGATCTGGATGGCGGACGGGGTCTCTACGGCGGGGCCCGACATGCTGGCGGCGGGCGCGGCGGCGGGAGCGGCGGCGGCTGGCGGCGGGAGGACAGCGCAGGTGTCTGGCAGGCCCGGCGAGGAATGAATGAGCCCGGGCGGCGCCATGGAGGGGGAGGGCGGAGGCGGAGTCATGGCGCCGGCGAGGCGGGGCCTGCGCGCCGGGGGCGAATCGGACGCGGCCTCTCCCCGCAGGCCCCGCCCCCGCGAGGGCCCCGCCCCTCGCCCCGCCCTTCGACTCGCCAAGGCCGCGGCTCGCTGCGCCCCGCGCGGGGCTCGGGCGGCGGCGGTTGTCGCGGCGGGTCGCCGCTTCCAGAAGGTTCGGCGGCGGTTGCGCGGCGCCGGCGCGGGGAAGGCCCTGGGGCCGCGGTGACCTTAGCCTCTCTCCCGACTGCGCCGAGGGCTGTCTTGGGGCGCTGCCAACCGCCGCGTCAGGCGCCCCGCGCGGAGGGAGGGCGTCCGAGGGGGAGCGCGGCAGGCCCCTGCGCGGCGCGGAGGCCCAGAGCCCCCCGGGAGGGAGCCGGGCGGCGCTCAGTCATTGTCCCTCCTCGGCGCGGCCATGAAGAACTTCGAAGGAGTCTTCGGGGGCGCGGAGGTGCGGCCAGGCCGCCGCCGGGGCTGGCGAGGGCAAGGCGCCTCGGTCCGCTCCGCCGGCCGCTGCGGCCCGGGCTCCTCGGAGCGGACTTCCTGGGAGGGCCCAGCGTTGGCTCCCGGGTCAAAGGCTGCCGCCGGAGCCCGGAGAGGCGGGTCGGGTTGGTTGCGCAAGGTGTGCTCGGGAGCAAAGTCTCGGCCAGCCCAGACTCGCAGAATCCGCCTCACCGGGGAATGGTCGGCGCCTCCACGCCCCGGGTGGGCAGTGGACCTTTTCCTTCACGGGCGCTTCTGCATTTTCCAAGTGATCTACGGCGCACATGAATTGCTTTTGTACTCAGGTTTTAAAAAGAAACAAACAGAACTCGAACTGTTCCCGTGCAATTTGAAACCCCGTTTATACTAAACTAGGTTCCTTGGAAGGGGCTTGTGCCTCTGGGCTCACCTTGGCTAGACCTTGGGCGCCCCATCGGAGAGACAGCCCAAACCTTCAGGGCTGGCCGAGCTTTCACAGTTATGACCCCAACAGGCTGGTTACGCAGCTTTCAGGAGCCCCCAAGCCTCTTCCTGGGGTGAGGTAGGTTTCTGATGTTATTATTGGTGGGACCCAGAAGCAATGACCAGCTGTGGGGCAGTTACATTACAGTTAAATGGGATAAGGGACATCGGGCCTTTCTCCCTCTTTGTTCTTGACTTCCAACTCAAGCATTCTCATTCTGGGTCCCAGAGAGTCAGTGCAATGGAGCAAAGATTTACTAATACTAAGGCTCTGTCTGGGTGTGTTCCATGAGCAATAGAAACAGTTCATTCTTCAAAAAGCTCTAACTGATTGGGAGACAAATTGGGAAGCACAAAGCCTATCTCAGACCACACGTGGCCTAGAGAAATTCCTAGGCTGGAGGGATGGGCTCTGTGATTCAGGGGGAAATAGTCTGGTCCTGGCCAGGAGAAAATAAAGAGAGCTGGGACAACACTTGTAGCTTTGGAAAGGAGTGTGTCTCCCCTTTGGTCACACTGCAGCCTTCAGGTGTCAGAGGGACCCTGGGAGGATAGCAGTCCAGCTCTGGATTGCAGAATAATCCAGATAATCCAGAATAATCCAATAATGTTGGGTCCTGGATTCTGCAAATGGTGCTCCGGGATTAATCACTTGGAGAGATCACGGGTTGTTTGTGAGGTTGCTCTGCCTTCAGATGTAGCACTGGAAGGCCCAAGCCCTTGGCAGAAATGCTATGAGTTATTTTTGCTCTTATGCTGATGGATTTTCACTGATCTGTCCACAACCTTCCCATATGATTTTATTTTTTCTAATTTTTCTCCAATTACTGGGCCATTTCCATCCCATCCCTATCCCTTTCAGCAGAACTTCTCAGAACAGCTGTTTTTACATTCACTCTCTCTCCTCTTTGTCTTCTCTCCTTCCTTTGGAACCCATTCCATTCTGGTTTTTGTCTCTCCCACTCCATATATCAAGGTCACTGATGCCTTCCAAGTTGCTAAATCCAATAATCTGTTGTCAGAAATCATCATGCTTGACCTCTTAGCACGTAGCAGAGGTGCTTCTTCTTGAAATGCAGATCCCTTCCTCCCTGCTGGTCACTCTTCTCGGTTTCTTCTGCTGCTGCCATCTTACCTCCGTCTTCTCCGATCTTAAAAGAAGCCCCAAGCAGCAATTGGGCTTTTGAAGCCTCATGCTGGCTTATGACTTTAAATCCCATCTGTGCACCAACAACCACGTTTATGCCTCTGGCCTAGACCTCTCCCCTAAACTGCAGACTCCTACGCCCTCTTGCCTTCTCTCCATCTCACTCTGCTTGTGCAAGGAGCACCACTCACCTGGCCCCATCTACCCCCAGAACTCGCTCCTCATGCATGCTTCATCTCAGTTCCTCCCGGTTGCTCAAGCTAAAAACCAGGAGTCATCCTTGCTCCCTTCTTTCTCTCACTTCCCTCATCCTACCTGTCAGCATAAATCTAGAATCCAATCGCTTCTCACCATGACTTTCAAGACTCTGGCCCACCCCGACCCTGGCACCTCTCATCACATCTGTCACTCTTTTCCTTGCTCACTCAGCTCTGGCCACTCTGGCCACCCTGAGAGTCCTTGAAAATGCCAGTCAGGCCTCAGGGTCTTTGCTCTATCCCTGGCACCAGCAGGGCTCATAGCCCTCGCTTCCTTCAGCTCTTTACTCAAACATGACCTGGTCAGTAAGGCCTCCCCTACCCCCCTGTCTAAAATCACGATTTCCTCACCTCCAACACTCCCTATCCTCCTCCTGGCTTTGTCTCCTTAGCACTTAACACCATTTAACATACATTTTACTCTTTTATTGTCTCCCTTCCTAGAATGTATGTTCCTTGAGGACAGGAATTTTGAGCTGTCTTGCTCACTCTGGACCCCAAGCTCCTACAAGAGTGCATAGCACATAATAGGTACTTAATAAATACTTTTGAGTGACTGACTCTGTAGAGGTGGCTGGATCACCAGCAGCGGATATTTGATTCATTGTAATTTGCATATTCTTTCTTTGGACTGGAAATATTATCCACAATTGTCAATTTTGAAGGAAAAACTTTAAATATACTGTTCAACAATTTTCTTCTAATTTTTAGGAAACTGTTGACTGTTATAACCTTTAGGGAAAAGGACTAATGGGGTTTTTCACTTTTTATTTTACATAGTTTTGTACTATTGCCATCTTCTGACCACCAATCTATTTTATCTTTTCAGTGCAGCATGGGGTATTGGATATGAGGCGACAGGAGCCCTTGTACACCAGTGGTGGGAATATAAATTGCTACAACCTCCTTGGGAAACAGATGAAAATAATTACGAAAGTTGAAATTAACCTTTAACCCAGTAATTGCACTACTTGATACCTATATCATATATTTTGTATGAGAGCACCAGGATATGCTTAAAAGAGGGTTCATATGTTTCCTAAATAATTTTTTTTAATCCATAGAATTGTACAACACAAAGAGTGAACCCTAAGGTAAACAATGGAGGTTAGCTAATAATGTAACTCTAATTATGTTGGTCCAGCAATAGTATTAAAGCAACCACACTTTGCACTTGTAATGTAAAATATTAACAATAGGGAAAACTGAGGAGGGGGGTAATGTGGAAACTCTGTACTTCTGCATGGTTTTTCTGTAAATCTACAACTGCTCTAATAAAAGATTTTAAGAGAGTTCACCACAGTTCTCCCTTTTGCTTCCCAGACAATGTGGTCCATACATACAAAAGAGTATCGTGCAGCTACAGAAAGGAAGGAAGTCATGAGGCATGCAATGGAGAAAATGAACCCTGAGGATACTATGTTGAGCAAAATAAGCCAAAAACAAAAGGACAAATATTGTACGGTCTCATTTAGAAAATACTTATAAGAAAATTAAGGGCTAGATTTTGTAAGCTCTTAGAGCAGCCATATTTACTCCTGAGTTTTAGGTCTTCTAAATTCTGAGATGCTGTACGCAATGTGCATAACCTGCTGTCCTAGTTTGCTAGCTGCCAGAATGCAACATACCAGAAACAGAATGGCTTATAAAAAGGGAAATTTAATAAGTTGCTAGTTTACAGTTCTAAGGCTGAAAAAATGTCCCAATTAAAACAAGCCTATAGAAATGTCCAATCGAAGGCATCCAGGGACAGATACCTTGATTCAAGAAGGCCGATGAACTTCAGGGTTTCTCTCTCAAATGAGAAGGCACATGGCGAACAGGGTCAAGGTTTCTCTCTCATATGGAAAGGCACGTGGTGAACACGGCATCACCTGCTAGCTTTCTCTCCTGGTTTCCCTTCACAAAGCTCTCCGGGAGGGGTTTTCCTTCTTCATTTCCAAAGGTCACTGTCTGATGGACTCTGCTTCTCGTGGCTAAGTCGCTCTACTCTCTCCAAATCTCCCCATTCTCCAAAATGTTTCCTCTTTTAAAGGATTACAGTAAACTAATCAAGACCCACCCAGATGGGTGGAGACATGCCATCACCTAATCCAGCTTAACAACCACTCTTGATTAAATCACATTTCCAGGGAGATGATCGAATTACAGTTTCAAACATACATGCTGAATAGGGATTAGAAGAAACAGCTGCCTTTACGAAATGGGATTGGGATTAAAACATGGCTTTTCTAGGGTACATACATCATTTCAAGCCAGCACACCTGGCATGTTCCTGGGACTGTAAGTACCGTGTAACAAAAAGACTGAGTTTTGCAGCTCTGAGAGTCAGTGTCACTCCATACAGCAGCTGTTAAAGAATCTGAAAAATAGATCAGATTTCAATAAGAGATAAGATAAGAAGCTGATCTGGTTGGTACTAAGGCAAATCAGAATACAGGATAAAGGATGATACTGTATTTTAGAACTTCACCTTCTGTGTGAGACCAAAGGAAGAGAGGTTTATTTTGTCCACAATTTAAATTTTCTGTAGCACACACTCTTAACAACTTGTCTTGCCTATTTGTTTAAACAACCAAAACACATGGAGCCTAGAGTAGAGGATGAGACTTCGTGATTATGTATTGCTTATCGTAATACTCTGATGCATTCCAGAGTATGTTGCGCAGATACTAAAAAAGTATTGGCAAAGTCCCTTGAGGACTGGAGAAAAAATATGGATCTATTAAACATTCCTACCTGGGGAATTCCTGATGCTCTCTGAATCATTAGGGGCTCTCAAGTGAATAGATCAAGCCCTTGATCTTGAGGCTTGCTCTTGTGAAACTTATTTCTGTCACAGAGAAAGTTATCCCTACTTATAATTATGCATAAGAGCCACTTCCAGAGAACCGCTCTTGTTGCTCAGATGTGGCCTCTCTCTCTAAGAGCAGTTCTGCTAATAAACTCATTACCCTCCTCCCTGTGTGAGAATGACTTCCAGGGGTGTAAGTCTCCCTGGCAACATGGGACATGGCTCCCAGGAAAGAGCCTGGCCCTGGCACTGTAGAATCGACAATGCCTTGCAAACCAAAAAGGGGGAAAGAAATGTGCCAGAATTAGGTTTCAGCAGCCAAGAGATTTCAAGTAGAGTTGGGAGGCTATTCGGAAGGATACTCTTATGCACGCTTTAGCTAGATATTGCTAATTGCCCCTGTATGCCAAGCCCCAACCAACAGTATTCCCGAAAACCCTAAAAAATACCCAGGGCTGTATCTGAGACTCGATAAAAGTTTCACTCATTAAGTTTATCTTTCAGAAACCTAAAACCTCAAGATGGTTCCTACACCAGATAAGCCCTGAAACCCAGAGTCACCTGTCTCTCTGAGAACATCAACTAGTTGTATCCCTCTACCACATAATGCCAACACCCCTTTTCAACATGAATAAGAATGATCATTACCCAAATATCCCTAAAGAATGGGAGAAGGACCAAATGAGAAGGACTTGTAATAGAGAAGATAGGATTTAACAAGTAAGTATGACTACTGAGCCATTATAGTGGTATTTCTTTTAGTCTCCAGTGTATTAGAGCAGCTAGATGGAAATACCTGAAATTGTGGGACTGTGAACCATACCATACTTTGACATTTGTTCTATAACTACTTGTTAAAATGTACTTTGAAATCCTCACTTTTTTGCGTATATGTTATATCTCACAATTTAAAATGTATTTAAAAAAAAGAAAGTTCGTAACAGCACTGTTTGTAATAAGTTCAGATTGGAAACAACCCCAGTGTCATCTAACAGAGCTCTGGGTCAGTAACTTGTAGGCTACTCATCAACGGATCACCAAGAAGCCATGGCAACCAGTGAGCTGCAGTGAACACCCCACAGGGAAGAGCCACAGCACCAAGCAAGGGCAGCAGGTTACAAAGAATACGTAACATCTCCATGCCACGCATGCAAACTTCGAAAACTCCATTCTCTTGGAAAAACAACTGTAGGTACGTAGAGCTATCTAGGAAACAAGGGAACGTCTATCACAGTCAGGATTTTCTGTTGCTCAGATGTGGCTTCTAAGCCCAATTCTGCTAATAAACTCATTACCCTCCGCACTACGTGAGACATGACTTTCAGGGGTGTAAGTCTCCCTGGCAACATGACCCTCACGAGGGAGGGTGAAGAGCATCTTTGGGGAGGTCACATGGCAGTGGGGAGACTTGGCAAGGGCTAATATTTCCTCTCTCGGCCTGGTGATCGTGTACAGATTTATAATTCATTATTACGCAGTACCCGGAAGTTTAATGCACTCTTCTATCATACACCACCATTTTAAAGAAATCAACAGTGTATCTAGGAAGTGGGATTATAGGCCATTTTCTGTTTTCCTTATATTCCTAGGGACGTTGCCAGCCCCATGGCTAAGGGTGTGGACTCTCAAGCCTGACTCCTGGATTCACATCAGAGCTTTCCTTCCTACGGGGGATGTGGCCTTGCACTGGCAGTTTAATCCATCTGTGCCCCAGCTGCCTCATCGTAATGTCATCACAGTGTGATGAAGGATGAAAAGAGGTTAAGCATTCGAAAATATTCAGTCTTCAGTCTATGTAGCTGTCTCAAACATGAAAAAAGTTTTAACAGAAGAGGAGGTTCTTGTGTCTTGTGTAAGCTTGAATTTATAACGAAGCTGTGGATCAAGAGAAGCCTAGTGAGCACCTGCACACAGGGCCTGCACCCAAGAGCTGCCCGGGCATGTGGGTGGGTGCTGGGCATGGCATCAGGTGGAGGGCAGGGTAAAGGCCGCCTGGCTCCTGGGGGAGTAAAGGCCGCACGGGCTCCCAGGCAGTGTGCACACAGCACCAGGTTTTGTGAGTCAGCGGCAGGGACCTAGCAGCCCAGCCTGTGTCCGAAAGTCACATTAATGCCACTGCCTTGGGTAAGCTCGCCCAGCTGACCGAGTCGGTGGCCGTGCTGCGGCTGAGATGGAGCGGGTAGTGCCATCAGAGAGGGGTGGCACGGTGTATGGCTGAGAGCAGGCCCTGTTGCATGAACCATTCCCGGGCACATGCGTTCAGATTAACTATCTGTGCCTCAGTTCCCCCGTCTGGAAAAACAGGGAAACGACAGGACCTGCCTCACAATTAGCTCCTTATGACAACTGGGCACAGGCCTGGCCCAGATAAAGGATGTATGAGGCTTTATACACTCACCTGTGAAGCCAAGCTGAGGTCCTGGGGGCTGCGGGATAGGTGCCACCGGCTGGGATTCGGATGGCCTTGGGCACAGTACTCCACCAGGGCCCCAAGAGAAGACTCCAGCTAGTTCCTGCTGGGGTTCGTACAGGGGAAGGACACTGCGGGGTCCTCCAGGGCCTGCCGCCCACACAGCCTGGCTCCTTTTTTTTAATTGTTACTGGGGTAACATATATACAACATGCAATTTCCCATTCTCACCACTGTCAAATATACAATTCAGTCTTGGCTATTTTAACGTCAGTAGCATTTAGCCGTGTGCTTTTCCTCTTGAGAGATGATGGGCCCTTAGAGGTTTTGCCTCTTGCCTGCTGAATTGCATGGACAAGACATTCACGCAGAAAGCGTACGTGAATACCGGCGTGTGGGTTCGCCAAGGGACAAGAAACGTCGCCAGAAAGAGCAGAGGAGGCTCTTGGAGAGCAGCCCAAAGGCCTCGTTTGTACCCTGTTCCTCCACATTTACAGCCAAGCCCTGGTGCTCTGACCTCAGAATGGGACATTGTAAAGAAACCCGAAAACTACCAAACCAGCTGTTGGAAAGCAGGACCTGTAATACAAGAGGGAAAGCCGGGCATAAATGTATCAGTATACAGAGAGAAAAAAACATCCAAGAGTTTAGAATGGATATAGGTTCACTTTCCAGAAGAAGCATTTAGGAACCATCTCTTGGACTTTAAGTAGGACAAACTTTAGACCTAGAATTACAGTCATGCCCAGGTGTCTGCAAATTACTGGGAGGAGTAAGAGGAGCTCTGCAAAGGGTCATCTGCCTGTGAAAGTCTCCACTTTCTTTCCTGGAGGCTGCCCTGGTGCTCGGTGTTGGAGCCCAAAGCCGGGGGCACCCCTGGGGCTGGGTACATTCTCCCACGCTCTCGCTCCTCTCCACCCAGACCCCAGCTTAGCCTCCAGCCTACCCGGACATCTTGCTAACCAGATTAAGCTTTTCCTTGCTCAAATTTATACCTGGAAACCCATGATTACAATGAAAACCATACAGAGCCAAGTTCTCTATTTTTCCCACACATGACATAGGATAATAAAAAGCTGGGATATAATTACACGTTTCTCAAGGGCCCTGGAGAAAACTCATGTTGGTTTCATGCATCAAATAATTGCTCTTTGAAGAGCTAACGGGCTCTTATTTGCTAGTGAAACCTTAATTGAGCTCCGTGCGAATGTGTGATTTGGGGAGGACGCTCCGGGAGTTGGGGGGAGCTTCTCCCAGACTGCTAGCCCCACCCGGGCAGAGAGGCCGGGGCTCAGAGGATAATGCCTAAAAGTCACCCCATTCTCGGCAGGTGACTAGGTCCCCCGAGAAAGGACATCCAGGGGAGAGGCCTGATTTCTAGTCAAGCTCCTGCCTGGGAAGAGACTATCATGAAATCTCCAAATGCTCCTTTAAACACCAGCAACATTCAGAGAACAGAAATCATTTTTTTTTTCTGCTCAGCAGTCCAGAAAATGTGTGACCGCCCCTGAAGGAGTTCATAACCAGTAGTGGGAGACTAACTAGTTTGGTGAAGAGATTAAGACCAGAGCACCAGGAGCCCGGGAGCGTGAACTTTGTGGGGCCTTAGATAAGTTATTCAAATTTTCCATGCCTCGGTTTCCCCAGCTACCTACATTATTGAATAGGGCTTAAAAGACATGGCTTTTGGGCGGGCCACGGTGGCTCAGCAGGCAAGAATGCTTGCCTGCCATGCCAGAGGACCCGGGTTCGATTGCCGGTGCCTGCCCATGTAAAAAAAAAAAAAAAAAAAGACATGGCTTTTCTGGGGTACACAACACTTTCAAACTAGCACGCTAATCACCCCTGCAATGGGGGTCAAATCACGTCCCCCACAAAGACATGTTCAATTCCCAACTCCCGGTCCTACAGGTGGGAACCCATTTGTAATTAGATCTTTGAAGCCACTACTGGTTAAGGTGCACCCAAACTGAACGAGGGTGGGCCTTGAGCCTGTATGAAATCTAGTCCCTTTCAGAAAAGGAGTTTGGACACAGAAGTAGAAGACAGAGCAGAGAGAGAGATGCGACAAAGTCAGTGATGCCCATTTTTGGTTGTGTTATCTGCCTTTTCCTTATTGATCTGAAATTCTTCATGTATTCTGGAAATTAGTTCTTTGTCAGGTAAGTGCATTGCAAATACCTTTCCCTGCCTCATCTTGCATTTCCACTCTCCTAATGAACATTGAATAGTCAGTTGATGAACAGACGTGCTAGAATTCCAGCCTAGTCTAATTCAACATTTTCATAAGTGCTTTTTTTAAAAATCAATTTTTTTGAAGTATATATATATTTTTTCTTTGCATGGGCAGGCACTGGGAATCGAACCCGGGTCTCGGGCATGAGGTATACTTTAGATACAATAAAATCACTTCTTTTAAGTATATGTTTCAATGAGTTTTGACAAATGATACACCTGTGTGATCACCACCCTAATAAAGATGTAGAACATTTCTGTCATTCCAAACAGTTACTTGTGGCCCTTCCCAATCAATGTTCCCCTCCCCCAAGTCTAGATAATATTGATTAGCTTCCTGCCATTATAGATTAATTTTGCATTTCATATGAATCAATCACATGGTGATGTATTCCTTCAGGCCTGGCCTCTTGTACTCAACCGAGTGTTTTAAAGACCCATACATGTTGTTACATGTATCCACAGCTCATTTAATTGCTGACTGGCATTCCGCCACATGTATGTACCACTATTTGTTTATCCATTCACCTGTTGAAGGACATATGGGTTATTTTCCAATTGAGGTTTTAATAAATAAAGCTGCCATGAATATTCATGAACAAGTCTTTGTGGAGTTGGGTGTTTTCATTTTTCTCAGATAAATACCTGGAGTTGGAATTGCTAGGTCATTTGGCCAAGGGTATACTTAACTTTATAAAAAACTGTCACACTGTTTTCCAAAGTGACCATAGCGTTTTGCATTCTCACCACCAATGTATGAGTGTTCCAGCTGCTCTGCTTCCTCATCGATATTTCATATAGTCAGTGTTTTTTAATTTCTGCCATTCTAGGCAGGTGAACTAGTAGCTCATGGTGCTTTAAATTTGCATTCCAATGATAACTAATGATGTTGAATTTTTTTATATTCTTTTTTTATTAATTAAAAAAATTAACAACAAACAAAGCATTAAGATATCATTCCATTCTACATATACAATCAGTAATTCTTAATATCATCACATAGTTGGATATTATGATGTTGAATTTTAATGTGCTTATGGGTCATTTGTTTATATACCTACTGACGTGTGTGTTCAAATTTGTGTAATTTTTTAATTGGGCCACTTTCTAATTATTAAATTTTAAGACTTCTGATATATGGAGGCTCAACAACATGCTCTTACACAACAAGTGGGTCAAAAAAGAAATTACAAGAGAAATCAGTAAATATCTCGAGACAAATGAAAATGAAAGCACCACATATCAAAATTTACGGGATGCAGCAAAGGCAGTGCTGAGAGGGAAATTTAGTGCCCTAAATGCCTATATCAGAAAAGAAGTAAGAGCAAAAATTGAGGAATTAACTGTCCATTTGGAAGAACTAGAGAAAGAACAGCAAACTAACCCCAAGCAAGCAAAAGGAAAGAAATAACGAAGATTAGAGCAGAAATAAATGAAATAGAGACCATGAAAACAATTGAAAAAACCAAGAAAACCAGACGTTGGTTCTATGAGAAAATCAATAAGATTGATGGGCCCTTAGCAAGATTGACAAAAAGAAGAAGAGAGAGGATGCAAATAAATAAGATCAGAATTGGAAGAGGAAACATAGCCACTGACTCCACAGAAATAAAGGAAGTAATGAGAGGATACTATGAACAGCTTTATGCTAATAAACTCGACAATGTAGATGAAATGGGCAACTTCCTAGAAAGGCATGAACAACCAACAGTGACTCAAGAAGAAATAGTCGATGTCAACAAATCAATCACAAGTAAAGAAATTGAATCAGTCATTAAGAAGCTCCCCCAAAAGAAAAGTCCAGGAACAGATGGCTTCACATGTGAATTCTACCAAACATTCAAGAAAGAATTAGTACCAATCCTGTTCAAACTCTTCAAAAAAATTTAAGAGGAGGGAAAGCTACCTAACTCATTCTATGAAGCCAACATCACCCACATACCAAAGCCAGACAAAGATATTTTTAAAAAAACCACTACAGTTCAATCTCTCTTATGAATATAGATGCAAAAATCCTCAACAAAATTCGTGCAAATCGAATCCAGCAGCACAGTAAAAGAATTATACACCATGACCAAGTAGGATTCATCCCAGGTATGCAAGGATGGTTCAACATAAGAAAATCAATTAATGTAATACACCATATCAACAAATCAAAGCAGAAAAATCACATGATCATCTC
This sequence comes from Myrmecophaga tridactyla, assembly GCA_004026745.1. Taxonomy (NCBI): domain Eukaryota; kingdom Metazoa; phylum Chordata; class Mammalia; order Pilosa; family Myrmecophagidae; genus Myrmecophaga; species Myrmecophaga tridactyla. The sequence goes on from PVIY010029200.1 coordinate 28,107, forward strand.
AATTGATGCAGAAAAGGCATTTGACAAAATTCAACATCCTTTCCTGTTGAAAACACTTCAAAGGATAGGAATAGAAGGGAACTTCCTCAACATGATAAAGGGAATATATGAAAAACCCACACCTAACGTCATCCTCATTGGAGAAAAACTGAAAACTTTCCCCCTAAGATCAGAAACAAGACAAGGATGTCCACTATCATCATTGTTGTTCAACATTGTGTTGGAAGTTCTAGCCAGAGCAATTAGACAAGAAAAAGAAATACAAGGCATCAAAACTGGAAAGGAAGAAGTAAAACTCTCATTGTTTGCAGATGATATGATACTGTCTGTTGAAAACCCCCAAAACCCACAGCAAAACTACTAGAGCTAATAAATGAGTACAGCAAAGTGGCAGGTTACAAGATCAACACTCCAAAATCTTTAGTGTTTCTATACACTAGTAATGAACATCTGAGGGGGAAATCAAGAAGAAAAAAAAAACTATTACAATTGCAACCGAAAGAATAAAATATTTAGGAATAAATTTAATGAAAAAGACAAAAGACCTATACAGAGAAAACTATAAGAAAATGTTAAAAGAAATCACAGAAGACCTAAATAAATGGAAGGGCACACCGTGTTCATTGATTAGAAGACTAAATATAGTTAAGGTGTCAATTCTACCAAAATTGATTTACAGATTCAATGCAATACTTATTAAAATCCCAAAACCTTACTTTTCAGAAATAGAAAAACCAATAATCAAATTTCTCTGGAAGGGCAGAGTGCCCGAATAGCTAAAAGTATCCTGAGACAGAAAAGTGAAGTTGGAGGTCTCACTCTACCTGACTTTAAGGCATATTACGAAGCTACAGTGGTCAAAACAGCATGATACTGGCATAAAGATAGATACACTTTGACCAATGGAATTGAATAGAGTGTTCAGATATAGTCCCTCTCATCTATGAACAATTGATCTTTGATAAGGCAGTCAAGCCAACTCACCTGGGAAAGAACAGTCTCTTCAATAAATGGTGCCTGGAGAACTGGATATCCACATGCAAACGAATGAAAGAGGATCCATATCTCACACCCTACACAAAAATTAACTCAAAATGGATGAAAGCCTAAACATTACATCTAAGACCATAAAACCACGAAGAAAATGTAGGGAAAATATCTTATAAATCTTATAATAGGAGGCAGTTTTGTAGACCTTACACCCAAAGCATAACCACTGAATAAATAAATAAATGGGAACTCCTCAAAATTAAACACTTTTGTGCATCAAAGAACTTCAACAAGAAAGTAAAAACACAGCCTACACAATGGCAGACAACACTGGAAATGATACAGCAGATAAAGGTCTAGTATCCAGAATATATAAAGACATTGTTCAACTCAACAACAAAATGACAGACAACCCAATTACAAAATGGGCAAAAGACTTGAACAGACACTTCTCAGAAGAGGAAATGCAAATGGCCAAAAGGCACATGAAAAGATGCTCAACTTCCCTGGCTATTAGGGAAATGCAAATCAAAACCACAATGAGATATCACCTCCTATCCTCCAGAATGGCCAGAAAATGACAAGTGCTGGGGAGGATGTGGAGAAAGAGGCACAGTTATCCACCGTTGGTGGGAATGTCAAATGGTACAACCACTGTAGAAGGCAGTTTGGTGGGTCCTCAGGAACCTAAGAATAGAATTGCCATATGACCCGGCAATACCATTGCTAGGTATCTACTCAGAGGACATGAGGGCAAAGACACAAACAGACATTTGCACACCAATGTTTATAGCAGCATTATTTGCAATTGCCAAGAGATGGAAACAGCCCAAATGTCCATCAACAGACGAGTGGCTAAACAAGCTGTGGTATATATATATGATGGAATATTATGTAGCCATAAAACAGAATAAAGTCATGAAGCATGTAACAAACTGATTGGACTTTAAGGACATTATGCTGAGTGAGATTAGCCAGAAACAAAAGGACAAGTACTCAATGGTCTCACTGATATGAACTAACATTAATGACTGAACTTGGATAATTTCAGTTAAGAACGGAGGTCATCAGGAGATAGAAATAGGGTAGATATTGGGTAATTGGAACTGAAGGGATACAGATTGTGCAACAGGACTGAGTGTAAAAATTCAGAAGTGAATAGCATAATACTACCTAACTGTAATACAATAATGTTAGAGCATTGAATGAAGCTGAATATGAGAATGATAAAGGGAGGAGCCTGGGGACACAAAAGTAATCTGAAGGAAAGATAGATGATAAAGACTGAGATGGTATAATCTACAAATGCCTAGAGTATATAACGATACTGACTAAATGTACAAATTTTTAAATGTTTTGCATGAGGAAGAACAAAGGAATGTCAATAATGCAGGGTGTTGAAAATAGATGGTAATTAATATTTTAAAACTTTAACTTATGTGTGAGACTAAAGCAAAAAAAATATTTATTTGGTACAAAATTTATATTTTGACTAGTGCATTTCCTAATATAACCTATGTGGACAGCTTAATTGAAACCATAAGTACATGGAACCTTGAGTAGGGCATGAGATTTTGTAGGTTTGTCCAGAGTGATGCCTTGATAAATCCCAGAAGGATTTGAACAATGAATAAAAACGTATTTGCAAAGTCCCCTTGGGGGAATGGTGCAAAAGGAGGAAAATTCAACTACCCCAAGTGGAGAATTCTTCATATTCTCACAAGCAGTGGGGACAACCAAAGCAATAGGCTGAGCCCCCAATCTTGGGGTTTGTTCATATGAAACTTAACCCCACAAAGGATAGGCTAAGCCTACCTAAAATTAGTCCTAAGAGCCACCCCCAAGGGAACCTCCTTTTTTGTTCAGATGTGGCCTCTCTCTCAGCCAACAGGACAAGCAAACTCACTGCCCTCCCCCTCTCTACATGGGACATGACTCCTGGGGGTGTGGACCTTCCTGGCAACATGGGACAGAAATCCTAGAATGAACTGGGACTCAGCACCAATGGATTGAGAAACCTCAGCCAAAAGGGGGAAGAGAGAAATGAGACAAAATAAAGTGTCAATGGCTGAGAGATTCCAAACAGAGTCAAAAGGTTGTCCTGGAGATTATTCTTACACATGAAATAGATATCACCTTTTTAGTTAACAGAGAGGCTAGAGGGAACTGCCTGAAAATGTAGAGTTGTGTTCCAGTAGCCATGTTTCTTGAAGATGATTATATAATGATATAACTTTTGTAATGTGACTGTGTGATTGTGAAAGCTTTGTGTCTGATGCTTCTTTTATCTACCTTATGGACAGATGATTAAAACATATGGATTAAAAATAAATAAATAATAGGGGAACAAATGTTAAAATAAATTAAGTAGATTGAAATGCTAGTGATCAATGAAAGGGAGGGGTAAGGGGTATGGTATGTATGAATTTTTTTCTGTTTTCTTTTTATTTCTTTTTCTGAATTGATGCAAATATTCTAAGAACTGATCATGATGATGAATATACAACTATGTGATGAAAAAAAGAATGTTCATGTTGTATGTAGATTGGTTTTATTAACAAAATTTTTTTTAATTTTAAGAGTTCTTTATATTTATTTCTTTTTCTTGCCTTATTATACTGGCTAGAACCTCTTAAACAATATTTAATAGATGCGGTGAAAGCAGGCAACCTTGCCATGATCTTATTTTAGGGCATTTGAACTTTTTTTTTTCGCATGAGCAGGCTCTGAGAATCGAATCTGGGTCTCTGGCATGGCAGCTGAGAACTCTACCTGCTGAGTCACTGTGGCCTGCCCTGGACACTTATTATTAAGTATGATCTTAGCAGACAACTTTTGGTAGGTACCTGTGTTAGTTAGATTCAGTTGTCAACTTGGCCAGGTGAGCATACCTAGTCCTGTTGCTGCGGACATAAGCCAATGGTACGTGAACCTCATCTGTTGCTAATTACATCTGCAGTCGGCTAGGAGGCGTGTCTGCTGCAATGAGTGACGTTTGACTTAATTGGCTGGTGCTTAAATGAGAGAACGCAAAGTAGCACAGCCTAAGCAGCTCCGCATTCCTCATCTCAGCACTTGCAGCTCAGCCCAGGCCTTTGGAGATGCAGAAAGAAGTTACCCCGGGGAAAGTTGTTGGAACCCAGGGCCCTGGAGAGAAGACCAGCAGAAACCATCCTGTGCCTTCCACGTAAGAAAGAACCTCAGTGGAAAGTTAGCTGCTTTTCCTC
>PVIY010029201.1:0-32277 GCA_004026745.1 Myrmecophaga tridactyla
GTTAAGATGTCAATTCTACCTAAATTGATTTATGGATTCAATGCAATATCAATTAAAATCCCAAAAACTTACTTTTCAGAAGTAGAAAAACCAATAACCAAATTTATCTGGAAGGGCTGGGTGCCCTGAATAGCTAAATGTATCCGAGAAAGAAAAATGAAGTCAGAGGTCTCACACTACCTGACTTTAAGGTGTATTATGAAGCTACAGTGGTCAAAACAGCATGGTACTGGCATAAAGATAGACATATTGACCAATGGAATCAAATAGAATATTCAGATATAGACCCTCTCATCTATATACAATTGATCTTTGATAAGGCAGTCAAGCCAACTCACCTGGGACAGAACAGTGTCTTCAATAAATGGTGCCTAGAGAACTGGATATCTGCATGCAAAAGAATGAAAGAGGATCCATATTCACACGCTATACAAAAATTAACTCAAAATGGATCAAAGACCTAAACATTAGATCTAAGATCATAAAACTTTTAGAAGAAAACGTAGGGAAATATTTTAAAACTCTTATACTAGGAGGCAATTTCCTAGACCTTACACCCAAATCATGAACATTGAAGAATGTAAGAAAGAAAGAAATGGGAACTCCTCAAAAGTAAACACTTTTGTGCATCAAAGAACTTTGTCAAGAAAGTGAAAAGACAGCCTACACAATGGCAGACAATATTTGGAAATGATATTATCAGATAAAGGTCTAGTATCCAGAATATATAAAATGATTGTTCAACTCAACAACAAAAAGACAAACAACCTAATTACATAAAGAAATGAAAGACACTTCTCAGAAGAGGAAATACAAATGGCTAAAAGGCACATGAAAAGATGCTCAACTTCTCTGGCTATTAGGGAAATGCAAATCAAAACCACAATGAGATATCATCTCACACCCACCAGAATGGTCATTATCAATAAAACAGAAAACAACAAGTGCTGGAGAGGATGTGGAGAAAGAGGCACACTTATCCACCATTGGTGGGAATGTCAAATGGTACAACCAGTGTGGAAGGCACTTTGCTGGCTCCTCAATAAGCTAAGTATAGAATTGCCATATGACCCAGCAATACCATTGCTATGTATCTACTCAGAGGACATGAGGGCAAGGACACAAACAGACATTTGCACACCAATGTTTATAGCAGCATTATTTACAATTGCCAAGAGATGGAAACAGCCTAAATGTCCATCAACAGATGAGGGGCTAAATAAGCTGTGGTGTATACATACAATGGAATATTATGCAGCTGTAAGGCAGAATAAAGTTATGAAGTATGTAACAACATGGATACCTTAAGGACATTATGATGAGATTAGCCAGAAACAAAAGGACAAATGCTGTATGGTCTCATTGATATGAACTGACATTAGTGAATGAACTTGGAAAACTTCAGTTGGCAACAGAGACCATCAGGAGATAGAAATAGGGTAGATATTGGGCAATTGGAGCTGAAGGGATACAGATTGTGCAACAGGGCTGATAGTAAAAATTCAGAAATGGATAACACAATACTACCTAACTGTAATACAATAATGTTAGAACACCAAATGAAGCTGAATGTGAGAATGATAGAGGGAGGAGGCCTGGGGGCACAAATGAAATCAGAAGGAAAGATAGATGATAAAGACTGAGATGGTATAATCTAGGAATTCCTAGCATGTATAATGATAGTGACTAAGTGTGCAAATTTAAAAATGTTTCTGCATGAGGAAGAACAAAGGAATGTCAATAATACAGGGTGTTGAAAATAGATGATAATTAATATTTTAAAACTTTAACTTATGTGTGAGACTAAAGCAAAAAAATGTTTATTTGATACAAAATTTATATTTTGACTAGTGCATTTCCTAATATAACTTATGTGGACAGCTTAATTGGACACTCATGGAACCTCGAGTAAGGCATGAGATTTTGTAGGTTTCTCCAGAGTGATGCCTTGATTAATCCTAGAGTGAGTTGATCAATGAATAAAAAAGTATTTCCAAAGTCACCTTGGGAGAATGGTGAGAAAGGGGAAAATTCAACTTCCCCAAGTGGAGAATTCTTGATATTCTCACAAGCAGTGGGGCAACCAAAGCAATAGACTGAGCCCCCAATCCTGGGGTTTGTTCATATGAAACATAACCCTGCAAAGGATAGGCTAAGCCTATTTGAAATTAGGTCTAAGAGTCACCCCAAGAGAACCTCTTTTGTTGCTTAGATGTGGTCTCTCTCTCTCTCTCTCTCTCTCTCTCTCTCTCAGTGGACACAGCAAGCAAACTCACAGTCCTCCCTCTCTCTACATGGGACATGACTCCCAGGGGTGTGGACGTTCCTGGCAACATAGGATGGAAATCCTAGAATGAGCTGGGACTCAGCATCAAGGGATTGAGAAAACCTTCTCAACCAAAAGGGGGAAGAGTGATATGAGACAAAATAAAGTGTCAATGGCTGAGAGATTCCAAGCAGAGTCAAGAGGTTATCCTGGAGGTTATTCTTACGCATAATATAGATATTACCTTTTTAGTTAAGGTGTAATGGAGAGGCTGGAGGGAACTGCCTGAAAATATAGAGCCATGTTCCAGTAGCCATGTTTCTTGAAGATGATTGTATAATGATATAGCTTTCACAATATGACTGTGTGATTGTGAAAAACTTGTGTCTGATGCTCCTTTTATCTACCTTATCGACAGACAAGTAAAACATATGGATTAAAAATAAATAAATAATAGGGGGAACAAATGTTAAAATAAATTTAGTAGACTGAAATGCTAGTGATCAATGAAAGGGAGGGATAAGGGGTACGGTGTATGAATTTTTTTTCTGTTTTCTTTTTATTTCTTTTCCTGAATTGATGCAAATATTCTAAGAAATGATCATGATGATGAATATACAACTATGTGATGATATTGTGAGTTACTGATTATATATGTAGGATAGAACGATCATATGGTAAGAATGTTTGTGTTTGTATATTGGTATGTTTAATAAATAAAATAAAAATATACATATTTACCGAGAAAATGAAAAAAAAATCAAATGAGATAATATGTCCCTATGGAGACAGTATTGATTTTCTATTGCTGTATAATAAATTACCACAAGCTTAGCTCATTAGAATAGTACAGATTTATCATCTCACAGTGGGTTGGGAGTCTGGGCATAGCTTAGCTGGATCCTCTGCAAGGCTACATGAAGGTGTCAGCAACAGTTAGATTCTCATCCAGAGGCTCAACTAGAGAAGGGTCTGCTACCAAACTTACTTATATTGTTAGCAGAATTCACCTCCTTGAAGCTGTAAGACTGAAGGCACTAGCTTCTTTACTGGAGGCTGCTCACAGCTCCTAGAAGCTGCCTTCAGGTAATTTCCATGTGAATCTCTTAAGGTGGCCACTTACTTCTTCAAAGTCAGAAAAGGAGAAAGTCGCTCAGGTGAGTCTTCTGAGAAGACTGGGTCTTGTAAACATAATGTAATCACAGGAGTGACATCCATCACTTACCTTATTTTATTGTCCAGAAGCAAATTACAGGTCCTGCCCACACTCAAAAGGAATTACACAAAAGCATGTGGGAATCATGGGAGGACACCATTGAGTCTATCTACCACACAGAGTCTGGCAATAAATACTGCTGTGTTATGTACACAAAGAAGCTCAACACAGCATTGTTTGACATTGCAAAATGTGAAACAACCTAAATGGCCACCATTTAAGAAATGCAAGTTCAATGTAGCTGAAGCACACTGTGTGAAGTATAGAAGGTTAGTGGTACTACCAAAACAGGAGGTACAGATAAAGTTCTCTTTGCTTCCCACTGATGCTTTCAGACCACAGAACATATACATCTGAAAATTCATCTGAGTAAAGTAGGAGTATAATCATTGTAATAATGACAGGAATAATGGCAGTAGAAACAAGAGTAGTATAAAACAGTTCTTTTAAAGTTCTAGCCATCCAGCCTTCTCCCCAATTTTTCATTATTCTCAGATCTCTTCATTCCATCCCTTCAATCCTTGAAGAAAATGTCAGTGCCAAAGTTCTGCTCTCCAATTCTGCTCTATTATCTTTGGTTCCATCAGGATCTAAACAGGCTACCCATCCAACATTCTGGCTCCACAAATCCTTTTTTTCTCATAACCCACTTCAGTCACCTTTACCTTTGGCCATACTCTTAGGTTTTACAGTGTCTTGGAAGCCTTCCATTCTAACATCTTCCTCCCTGAATATAGTATTGATGCTTCCAGTGCTGTCAATTTTTCACTTCCATTTAATCAACCTTCTCCCTCACCAAGCCTTCTATGGCTTTGTCTCCTTTATGTCCTAGTCAATTAGATTCTTTCTATCTCCATATTCCTCCCAATCCAGCCAGAGCCAATGGCCCATCCCTTTAAATACTCCTCACCTTTTGACTTCCTTGTCTTATTTCATTTTTATTTTATAATATTATTATTATAAAAATATTCATATCCATGCTGGTTATTCTCCATCTCCCTCCCCCACCCCATTTCAATCTCCACCTTTCTCTTCCCTACTTTTGCTTTGGAGAAAACTGACTCCTGTGGACATCTCTCAGATTGCCATCTAGCTTCTAGTTAGCATCAGCCAATGGGAAGCACCAGCAAGAGATTAGAAGGAGGAAGAAGGAACGGGTCATAGTGCCTCTTACCTCTCCACACCCACTCCAACTGTGGCAGGTGATTATAGCAAGAAAAAAACAGGAAATCTTATCAACACCTTTCTCCTCTACAAAATAAAAATCTTTAGCCACTAGATGTTAGGGCAGCATATCCTGATACCCTCAGGGAACAAGTGAAGACTCCCTGCAGCTTGAAATATGGTAACAAAAAATATATATATTCCACTGAGGGAAGAGCAGGAAACAGTCCTAGATCCTGAATCCTATACTAAGAGAATTAAAGCTCCCCTCCCACTCAGGAAGGAAACAAAACAGTCAATAGAACCAGATTAAGAGATGACCCAGTATTGAAAGTATCAGACAGAGAATTTAAAATAACTATGATTAATATGTTAAAGGGTCTACTGGAAAAGGTCGAATAGTATGCATGAACAAATGAGGTATCTAAGCAGAGATAAGGAAACTATAAGAAAAAGTCAAATAGGAATGCTCAGGAAGAAAACAAAATACACAGTAACAGAGATGAAGAATGGCTTTGATAAATTCATCAGTAGAACTGACATAGCTAGAGAAAGAAATAGTGAACTTGAAGGTAAGTAATTAACAATTACTCAAACTGAAACACACATTTTAAAAAATGAGTGAAACAAAAAGAAGAAAGCATCAAAGAGCTGTGGAAAATATCAATGGTCTAATATGTATGTAATTAGAATCCAGAGAAGAAATATTTGAAGAAAGGCTAAAAATGTTTCAAAAATAAGGAAAGACATCAAACCACAGAGCCAAGAAACTCAGATAACTCCAGGCAAGATAGACAACTGCCCCCCCTCCAAAGATAGCACCAGACCCATCATATTCAAATTTTTGTAAACCCAAGACAAAGAGAAAATATTAAGAGTAGCCCAAGAAAAAGGACACAGTACATGCAGAAGAACAAAGAAAAGAATTACCAAATTTCATGCCATAAATTAGGCAAACCAAAAGACAATCGAATGATACTTTTAAAGTACTGGGGGAAAATGAAGCTTCTTAATTCAGAATTCTACACTGAGCAAAAATATTTGTCAATAATGGAAGTGAAATAAAGACAACTTTGGCCATCAAAATCTGTTTTGAGAACTAGGGATTCAAAATTAAGTAAGAAAAAAATCCCTGCCCTCAAAAATATCATAGACCTAATCAGGAAAATAAACTCATTAAAAGCATTTCAATCTAATATTATACATAATAGGAAAGATGATACATTTGATTTGAATGACATCTGTGTCTGTGGGGTATTTAATGAGTGGAAATGTGAGTCTAGAGTTTAGAAGAGAGGAAGGATATCTGGATGTCATTGACATATAGTCAGCAGTTAGTACCATGGAAATGCATGAAATCACTCAAGAAGAGTATTATTGATAGCAGAGAAATAAGGTGACCCAAAAATAGAACTAGAAAATGCCAATACTAGAAGATCTCAAGAGGGAGAGCTGTACTGGGGCACCATTTTCATCTACTATTTTAAATATCCATTTGCTATTTTTAAAAGCCAAGTAACAAGGGGGCATCAGATGAAAGGGAGAAGGGGCACTAATAGTAATTGAGCTCTTAGCAATGCCAGGTATTGTTCTTGGCACTAAACATATATGGTATCATTTAACCACCATAACAACCCTTCCAAGCAAGTGCTTTATCCCATGTAGCAAACTAAGAAACTGAGGCACAGAGGTTCAGTAATTCCTCTAGACTCACACAGTAAGTGGTAAGTCAGGTTCCCAAGACTGATGTTTGACTCAACCCCCCTGTCTTCTTTCCATTATATTATGCTACCTCCAAAGAAGATAGGAAAGAAACATCTCTTTATCCACAAGCATTCAATCTTCAGTCACAGTAGTAGTCTAAAACCTAGAGGGCCATTAGAAAGGTCAGCTTTTCCTAAGAGATCAGCAGAAATTCCTGATGGAGGATTTCTGGCATAGACTTTCCATGAGATAGAGACACTCACATACACTGAAGATTTTCAATCCAGACCCTAGTTCCATATTTGATTTACTTTCAAATGGTCGATCTAACCCTAAGGTCATGTTTCCTCATTCCACAGGACCTTAATACATATCTGTAGAAATCCCCTAATAAACTAGTACAATTAACCTGTCCCTAGGATGATGAGATTGTTCATAGAATTTTAAAAAATAATATAAGGTATTTCTTACGTCATGAACATAATTTCCACCAGTAATAGAAAGCAAAATTTGGCCATAAGACATTGGTTCTGAGCAGCCAGGAAGGGAGGTTTATAAAGGGAAACCATAAAAATATAATAAATTAAGGATCTTTTCAGAGGAAGGAGAGACAGTGTTAACAATGCTCTGTCTTGAGCATTTTATCCTGCCAAAAATGATAGGATCGGTGTGCTCAAAGCGTAGAGTTAGAGAATAAACAGAGCTTTGCCTTGTATTTTGATTTTATTTTAATCACTATACAAGGGGAGACAGAGAACTGGTGTTTCACATACCAAAAATTATAATATAGTTTTTAGAATGTTAGAACAGAGAACTTAGCTTTTGGTAGGAACAGATTTAAAACTCCCTAGGTTTTATTTTAAGTTCAGCTATGTCTGCGTTGACTAACAAATATAATTTATGAACCATTATTATCTCCTATACGAGTCATGTTTTATGACTTCTCATAATTATTTAAAGCTTCATTGTTCTTGAGGGGCACAAACTAATGGCAAGTTTACATATCAGATGGGTAAAAATAGGTTCTCATAATAAAATAATTTGACAGCAAAAGAGTCTTTACCAAGAAATTTTACACTGAATGGCAAAGAAATTTATCCCCTAGAATAACAGAACCAGGTTTATTTGAAACCTTGTCATTATCCGATTAATTAAGAAATATTTGGTTACTGAAGGGCAAAAACATTCTGAATTCCTTGGCTTTCTTATCAGCAAACAGAAAAGAAAGCAATTTACAAATTGTGTTGCAACAAATAGTTTGCAATAAATGGTTTGTGTTTTTCCTTCAGAGGTATCCTATTAAAACTGATTTTCTTACTAGTGGTCAATGAGAGGGAGGGGTAAGGGGTATGGTATGCGTGAGTTTTTTTCTTTTCTCTTTTTATTTCTTTTTCTGGAGTGATGCAAATGTTCTTAAAAATGATTGTGGTGATGAATATACAAATATGTGACGATATTGTGAGCCATTGATTGTACACCATACACAGAATGTTTATATGTTAAGAATGTTCATGTTTGCATGCTGTTTTGGTTTGATAATACAAAATAAATGAAATTTTTTAAAAAACTGATTTTCTTCTTAAAGGAAGACTTGTTTTTCTGTTTCCTATGTTTCTTTCTCAAGAAGGGGACTTGGATGACTCTGCTTCCAGAGAAGAGAAACATACCTACAAACTGAAGGGAAAAAGCAATCAGAATGGCCTGAAGGAATAAGACTGAAAAGACATGAAGAGGCATGCAAATACATATTCAGTAGATCTATTGTGTGGCCTGAGATTCTGCATTCCTCACACGTTGCCAGGTAATGCCTATGCTGCTGACCCAAGGCTCACACTACGAATAGCATGGGTATAGGTAGTGAGGCTAGTGTTGGCTAAGCAGTAGACTGTACTGAATGGAATTGCACCGCCTGCTGTAGTCAAGGAGTTAGGTAGGAATAGAAAAAGGTAGGAAATCAGTACTGACATCAGTACTGACATCAAGTTTATAATCACGTGACCAAGGCAGGCTCCGCTACAGCAGAGCTCGCCTCTAAGTTACCCTAAGTCACTGACCCCTTCAAGAGGCTGGATCCCTGAGATAGTATTTGGCTTTCCTGACTTCTATCACTGGAAGTGGGCAAGGGAAAGAAGGTTGGGGATGGCTTTTGAGTAGACAGCTGAGTATATGCCGCAGGACTATATAGAAATGTGGCCTAAAAATTTAAAAATTCCCCTAATGTCACAGAAAAGATTTTAGAATGTATTTACAGTCTTAGTAAAAGGAAAGTTTCAAATATAAACATCTTTCATTTGTAAGAAAGAAAAAGGCCTGGCTCTGTGCGTGTATGCATGTGTGTGTGTATAATACTTTCATAAAAAGTTTATTTATGTATGTGTATGAAGTTGTACATGGATATTGATATTCATTGCATGTATTTATAACTTCAAAATTGGAACCACCTGGAGAGTTCCTGGGTCAGATGGGTCCTGAAGTCCAGAGGGACCAGTCTTTCCAAGATTACCAATTACTCACATCCCCCATCCTTTAATGTCCTATTCCCTTCTCAACATGAAAAAGCCAGATCAGGCATTGCCCAAAGATCCCTATAGATTGAGAGAGGGATCAAAGGAGAAGGAGGAGGTATAACAGAGAGAATAGAATTTGGAAGATGAATATGATTGCTGAATCACTATATTAATTTTCTTCCTAGCCACCAGTATTTTGGAGCATTCTGAGATGGTAGAATGGTAGCCCATGAAAACCTCTGGGATCTGTTCTGTAACTACTTGTTGAAGTGTGCTTGAATATAATTGCTTTCTTCTTTCTTTGCTTTGTATATATGTTATGTTTTATAATAAAAAAAACTTTTAAAAATATTTGCAACAACTAAGCACTCCTACTACTTCTTGCTGCTCTGCCTGGCACCAAGGTCGATTATAAAGCTGGTCTGAATGGAGAATGGGCCTCTCCCCTGTGTTACCCTCTGTGTGGTTCATACCTTAACATAACACAGTTTTGTGAAATCATTCTTTCAAGTTTTACCTTCGATCTTTGTTCTATCCTGGGGGTGGGGTGGGTGGGAACATAATGGCCTTCATACTACATTCAGAATTTCTGCCCAGCCCATCACTTAGGTCAAAACCATAGATCTGTTTCCTTCTTCCCTGATGTTGTATTCTCTCTCAGGAGATTCTTCTGATCTCCATGCAAATACTCTTCGTTGAGCGACAACACCAGTTTTATAGTCATGCCTGAATCCCAAAAGCAGGACCTAGGCTCAAACTGAGCTGCCTACTGCCAACAATGAGTCTGAATTCTACCTGTTGCAAGGAGGGGCTTTAAGGCATAAGAACAGCAATTCTGAAACCTCTAGTTTTCAATCCAGTTGAGGGGACAACAGGATGAGATCTTTTGGGACTGAGGGGTCTTCTTAGAGCAATGATATATTATGGCACTAAAGATACTTGACTTTGCTACTTGTAAAACTGAATGGGAATTGTTCATTAGAACTTGTGACTTGTTCATTAACTTTGTGCTTTTTTAAAAATATGGAACGCTTCACGAATTTGCATGTCATCCTTGCTCAGGGGCCATGCTAATCTCTGTATCATTCCAATTTTAGCATATGTGCTGCCGAAGCGAGCACTGTTCATTAACTTTGAATAGGAATGTTCATGATAATGGCAACAAAGGATGTTAAACCTGTACAGATAATTAAGGTGAACTGAATTTCACTTGTGCCTCATTCTGTAGATAGAGTCAAGCTACCTTATTTGCTAAGGAAGCATAATATATTTCCCAGACAACTAAAATGCTAGACACTAAGAATATTTAGAAAGTTAAATGAAAATTTGAACCACCAGTCTGCAAGATGGAAATGGAAATCTACAATGATGAAATTGCTAAAGGTGACAGCAAGAAGTCAACAGCTTAGCCTAACTGAAACTATTGACTTTGAGGCCTTTCTTAGCTAATGGAAATGTTCCAGGCATAGAGTTGGAATTTTAATGCTTGAAAGAAGCTTTAAGAAAGCTTGAATTATTAGTGCTTACTTATGCTGGGTGCTATTTTAAGTATTTTATATATTTATACAATCATACAAGATGTCCACATTGTTATTATTCTCAGTTTCACAGATAATGAACTTGAGGCACAAAGAAGGTTAAGAACATGCAAGTCACCCAGCTAATGGGTGGTAGAGCCAAGATCTGGACCAGTGTGGTTCGGCTCTGAAGCCTATACTCTGCCATAGCTCACAATAATGGAGTCTCTCATTTAGAGCTACTTTCTGTGGGTTGTAAATGAGCTCCCTGGATCAAGATAGAGTTAGGTTTCATAGGGTGAAACATTACCTATGACCTTTACCTCTCAGAAAACCTGCTCCCCAGACCTTAATTGGGTCTTGTCCATAGATATCACCCTCCTCAAACTGAGATAGACAGGAGCTCCTGGTATCCAGAGCCAAAGGAACTCAAATGATCCATTCTGGTACAACAGACAGGAGCTGGTCTGTCACCCTCCATCTCCCCTCTCAGGATGGCGCAGAGGGTAAGGGTAAGTGCCATTTTTCTGCTATTTAGTCTCTCCTCTCACATCTCACTCCTCCCAACCCATAGATATGCAAATACCAAGGTCACAGGTGACTGACTAGTCCAAGCCTCCTGGTACTGCACAAGATAGTGTGGTTTTGTCAGTTGCTTTCTAACTGCCTATCCATTTATGGAAAGGGGTTCTTCCTCTTTTCATTCTTCTACCAAAATGCAAGCCTTCTCCTGCGGCACTGTCACCTAGACATCATCCTTATAGAGCCAGTCCTGTGTGAGATTCCCCAAAGGCTCCCGCAGGGAGTTTGCATTTCTAAAGGACCAAGGGTGGTGGTAAATTTCTTCTAAGTGTCTGGAGATCTCGCTCCTGACAAGCATCTGAAGCTTGTCTCCAAACAGATGACTTCTTTAAATTTACCTTCTTGGTCCCTGCAGTGAAAGAGCAGCTTTTGAACTGAAAAACCAGTGGCTCAAGGGCTCCACCATGAGGAACTCAGGCAAGGAGATCTCTGACTAGAAATTTCCATCACCTTCCGGAGCAGGTGCCACCTGCAGGAAGCTGAAGGCCGGAAATGTTCTGTCCTGCCTGGCACAGGAAAGGACTTGGCACAATGCTCCTCAGAGCCTTTTTTGCATAACACAGCACAAGGTTGAATAGGCGCTTTCTTTGGTTTTCTCCAGGCTCCATTCAGGGCCTCTGGGGGTTGGTATCTCTAAGCTCCACATCAATAGCAGCTATCAAGATGCTGAAGCTATTCTCCCTTTTGGAGAGCTACATGGAATTAACTTTGCTAAATTCTCCCTTAGCCCTGCCCACCAATTCCCCCACCGATTGCAACAAGAGCTACTAGACAGCTGTTAGCAGGATGCAGCAGTGTATGGACTTCACCTCCACTGCCTTCTCCCCTAGAGCCTTAGCTACGTCTGAAGCTCTGGTTCTCAACACCCCCACCCCAGTGGCACCAACCCTTTGAGGTGAGTTGGGACCCATTTATTCTGGGGCCTGGGCCCTGGGGGGTTGTGCTCATCAGGATTTCAGTGATGTCTTGACTGGGAGATTCTAGCTTTAGTATCAAGCAGACTGGGATAGAATTTTGGCTCTTTCTGTATCATTCCTTTAGGCAAGATATAGAACCTGAGGTTCCTCCAGAGAATGAGGAAGATTTTAGTAACTTAGCTTGTTTATTATGTGTTTACCCCAATATGCTTCATGAGAGCAGAAGTCAAGTCTGTCTTGTTCATGTTTTTTTCTCCAACACCTAGCTCAGTACCTGGCACAAACAGTAAATGTTTGTGGAGGGAAACAGGAAAAAATTGCTTCCAAATAGGATTGTGGTGAGCATTAAATGAGATGACATATGTAACACATGCAGGAGTCATGTGCTCTGTAAATGACAGTTTCTAGCTACTGGCTTATTCTGATTGCATGACACTACACTTCACAATTCAGCTATTATGATGGTCAGCTCATTTATTCATTCACTCAAGAAATACTTATCGGACATCTATTACGTGTCCCCTCAGGACAACACAAATGTAAACAGCACAATCCCTACATCAAAGTGGCTCAGTTATCATTTCAACTCAGAAAGCAGTATGCCACCGTGGTGGATAATTATAGAGAGCTATGAGCACAAAGAAAAACAGACCTTGCCAGAGGACGAGTATGGAGTAGACAGTAAAGAAGTCAGAGGCAAGTAAAAAATTTGGGAAGAGAAAAACACTTTCTCTATTGAACTTTTGTAGCCCACTGATAAAGCAAGAGAAGGCTGAATCCCTGGTGATGAGTAGATAGGGTGGATTTTATCACACACAGGAGATAAACTTAGAATAGATTTTTACTAGTCTAGTTTTTCAGAGAGGCTGATTGTATCTGGATATTGCTTTCAGCTGGTTACACCCTGTCCCTTAAAGAACCTGTGAAGGACAGTCTATGTAAGACCTCTGAGGTTGTATGCTCCAAACCCAGATATCCAAATCAACGCATTAGAAGCAAGTGCTGCCTTATGGTCTGGAATGTAAACAAATTGAAGTAAACATGTTTTTCTTTATTTGCCATTGTCCTAAGTTCTCTGCAGGGCTTTTTGGGAAACTCCAACCTTGGCAGCTCCTAACAGTTTAGACAATACACCATATGATATGCTCTATGGTTTCCAAAGTTTGCCATGTGCAATCCCTGTCAGGATATGCCATTTGAGTTCCACCTGTATTATTATTTTACCTAATACTTTGAATTTAAATTGAATCACTTTTATTTAAAGAATTAGTTTCAAATCTTTATTTCCAGACTATGATTAGGAAAATAGTGTCAACTGTTTAGCAGTTCTGGTGACTAAAGTACATCAATTTTTGCCAGTCCAGCCAGACTTCAGCAGATAAACCCTCTCCACCCTCTCCATGAAGCAATGCTTCAACATGTCTCAGCAAGGCTTGGGGCAGGAGCTCAAGACAGGTAGAGGAAGTGCTAAATAGGTACTGGTCCATCTAGTGCATTACAGAGAGTGTAGAGGCCAAGGGGACCACAATCAACCAAAAACCTTGGGTGCCGCCAACAGTAGGAATATTGCACTCTGAGGAATTCAGATTTACTCAGTGAGAAGACCGTGGGATTTACAGCCTTGACACCGGAGTTCAAGCCCTAACATTCACTAGCAGTGTAACTTAAGCAAGTTACTTAACTTCTCTGAGATTCAGTTCCCTTATCACTAATATTATGACATACCAATTTCTCACAAAATTAGTGAACTAATGAAATTATTACAATGACATGATTGCAAAATCACCTTGTAAACACTAAAGTATGTACAAATATTTATTATTTTACTGAGAATTAAATTTTCAACAGGCAGTGATGCACACATTTTTAATACTCAGGAGGCAACTTGGACATGATCACTGATGTTGAGAGAATATCAAGAACACAGACTGTAACCATTACTCAGACAAACCGAAGAAAGTTTCTTAACCTGGTTTTCTATGATGTATAAACATGCTAGCCTGAAAAAATTAATACTGAACCAGACGTGGTTGTGGAGTTGGCACAGGCAGCAGATAGTTCAGATGCACGAGAGCTCTCCTGTCATAAAAAAGTAAAAGAAAGATGACATAAAACAAGGATAGCTATTTTTTCATCTCAGGATAAATAGTTCTTCACTGCCCTTCCCACCACACCTTAACTCAGGCAGAGTCAATAAGTCACCAACTCTTGGCGATCTACCCTCACTGCATCATCAACTCCATAATTCTCCATATGGCCCCACTCCTGGTCCAGCCTCCCTTGTCCGCTCCCTCACAAATACTTGCCCAGGGTCCTCAGTAACCTCTTCTTCGTAATCAGTCAGCTCCCACATCCTCGACTGCATTGTATTATCTAAAATAGGCCATTCCTCCAGGAACTCTTCTTCTCATGCAGCATTCTCAAGCACAGCTTTCATCTTCTCACACCCCCAAGGACCTGTAAGGTACTTGAAGGGTCCTCTTTCACCCCATCTGTCATGTTCCAGACCATGAGTCCTCCATCCTTTTGTAAAAACCTTGCCCTTTTGAGACTCATAACTCCAGCTATAACTCCCCCTCCTACTCCTCCTCATCTTCAGTACGGTAGCGCCTGCTCACTGAAGACAAACACCTGGCTATCAGGGTCCACCCAAGGAACAAAAACCTTGACTTCCTCATTGCTGATGAACTCTCCCACTGCCCCTGAGCTGCCTTCACCCACATTTGTCACACCCCAAACTAATTCCACATCCAAAATCACCAATCCCAGAATCTCACCATGACCACAATCTCTTCACTTCCCAGATGGCTTATGAAACCATTCCCACCACCACAGTTCATTGACCTAATCAGTGCCCCCATCCTTTCACTTCTCTACTTTCTCCCAATCTACGCATCTCTGCTCATATCTCTTTATATCCAACTGAGATTTCACAATCCAATCATATTACTAGTAGTTACACTTTCACCAATACCCTAAATCCTGTTGCTCGTGTGCATTTCTATCATACATAGAAAACTGAAGGAATATTACCAACCCTTTTATAACTATAATAATCTAATTTTTCCACATATATGGCCCAGGAGCCAAATACTACTAGAGGAAAAGGCACTTAGCAAAGCAAATTGGATATACTATAAATGAAAGATTACCTACTTCTATACTGTCTGACAATCCTACAATTTCCTGATAAATTTGATCTCTATTCTCCACAATTGTTTGTTTATACCGTTTGTACTCTCTGTCCCTACCCCCCAGTCCCCAAAGAGATGATCTTACCACCTCCGTCAGAGATACACTAAATCAACAGATGAAATGTTCACAACGTCACTCTACCAAAACATTCTACATTCCCCATCACCATTCATCTATCTTCTCTAGCTTCCCTCCTTTATGAGAAAGTATCCTTTCTCCTGAGATCAATCCTTCCACCTGTGCCTTGATTCCCTTTTATTATATTATCTTCTCACACCCTTATTCTAATCCTTACCAAAAGGTTGAGTCTTCTATTTTTTGGTGGTGTGTGGAATGGAGGGAGTTGCATGGGGTGGAAATCAAACCTAGGTCTCTGGCATGGCAATCACGCATTCTAACTGAACCACCTGTGCTCCCAATGATTGGGCCTTAATGACCTCTTGTTTCAAAGAATTTTCTCAATCCCAATTCTTACTTGGGGGGATGGGGTGGGTGGTGGTGTGTGGAATCAGTCCGCTTTTTCAGCTCTGCAAAAAACTGAATTTCTGGATTCCTTCAGTTCCCTTTTGATTTACTTGCAAACCAGCCAATTCTTTCCTGGACTCATCTCTTTCTTGTAGTAATTTCCCAATTGCAACTAGTAATTCCAACAGTCCTTATGACATATATCTTCAGTTCTCCCCCCATATCCATTTTCTGCCCTCTTCAGGAGGCTGAGCTGTATGGACTATATCAGTAGACACCCTTGCCCTCTTGCTCCTGGTTGATTTCTGCTAATTAGGAGCCCTGGCAGGAAATAGGAAGAAGAGAGAAAAAGATTAGGGTAATTTATTTCCTAGCTCCCTCTCTAAAAAGTTGTCTTAGGGTTTTTGCCTCCCTCAAACTGAAGGTTACTCCTTATTAAGACCACCCTCTCTGAACAATTCTTTCTCTGGTTTCAGCAACTCTCTCTCCAACTGAACTCTTTGAGCACAGGGACGTTAACAGCCCTGTAATTGGTAGTCCCAGGGACTGGACTATCTTCTGTGGTTTACTGCCCATGACTATGTAAATAATCCTTTCATTAAACCCTCTTTGAATTATCCTAATATGAGTTGCTATTTCTTGCTGTGTCCCTGACTGATACACGCGCAAAATCATTATTCTTTCTAATCACTTTTCCTAGAGTCACCAATTCAGTGGATAACTGATCTGACTTCCAAATTAGCATAGCCAACAATTTAAATATATTGTCTCAAACAAACCATCTTTCCAGTCCAAAGTACATTTTCTTACTGTCCGCTACCCAACAATAAGCCCATACCATATTTCTATTTTTATTATGGCAGTACCCCCCCACCCCCCTTTCAGGTCCACTCAGGAAAATAGAGCCACTCTAGATATTTCAAGTAGGAAGGGCAGGGGAAGTGAAGGACAGGGAAAGCGTTGCTATTGTTCAAGAAATTGGGAAGTGCAGGAGCCACAGGAAACTGCCACTGATGATTTCAGCTGCCCGAAATACTAAAATTGAATGATTCAAAGGAGAATACCTAAGAAGCCACTGGCAAAATCTCACGTCTATGCTCTTCTGACTTCCAATGCCCATGCACCTAATAACCATACGGGCTGTTGTAGATTTTTTTTTTTTTCCTCTTCTGCCTTCCAAATCTCAAATGCCTCTCAATGGCAGAATCAAAACTGGAACTCTGTAGGCAAAGGATTCTGCAAAATATAGTTTGCACATTTCTAACCTTTGCAATATAGGGAAAAGCTTAGAAAAGTAGGTTTGGTGCTAAGTATTGGAAAATCCTGTCACCAAAGGAAGTGCTACTGTTAGTATTTGAGATGCCAATTCAACACATCTGACAGCTTACATGTATACTATAATATGATAATTTTCTGTATTATGAGCCCCAGACAAACATATTCTTAGTCTTAATCCATTCCTGTGAGAATAAACTCATTGTAAATAGGACCTTTTGAAGATATTATTTTTAGTTAAGGGTGGCCAACTGAATAAGGTTGGGTCTTAATGCTATTATTGGTAGACCTATACAGAACGCCACAGGGAGAAAGTCACAGGAGAAACCAAAGGCTAGCAGTTAACAAAACCCAGAAGAGAAAGAAGATATCATTGTCATGTAGTAAAAAATTACCAGGGCCCAACGATCGCCAGCTGCCAGCCCCAGAATGCAACAGTCTTCAGGGAGAATGCATTACCTTGCTCATACCTCAATTTGGACTTACCCTAGCCTCAAAACTGTGAGCCAATAAATTTCTGTTGTTTAAGCCAATACACTTTGTGGTATTTGTTTTCACAGCTGGGAAACTAAACACATAGCTATCCTTCTACATAGAGGAGCAAGCATCTGGCTACTTCATTAAATATTCTAGAAAAGTTGTGCTCAAACATTTATGTATTAAAATTCATGTACTTTTTCCTTAATATTACACATAAGGAAATACACCCATTTTTTGGAAATTATATGTGTGATCAAGTTATACTATCATTTCAGGATGAGAAAAAGGGCATTATAAAATATTACAGAAAGGAGTCGTTGAGTATTATGCTGAGTAATGGCCTGTTTGTTAGATCTGTTCCCTGCCTTTCCCCTACTTAGCTTTGTATCATAGGGAACTTATTTCCCAGGCTCCCATGCCCTCTGACTTACTGGTAGTTTGATATCAATGGGAGGTATCAACATTACAAGGTAGGAAAATGGCAAGTCAGAGCATTTCTGTCTGCCCTTCCCCCAATTTCTTGTGGCCACCCTGGAGGCAATGATTGTGTCTTCTCTGTAATTGTAGTCTGTCATATTGTCCCAGCATCTAGGCTCCACTTACAGCACTTATTCCCATTGTCCCTCCATTCCTGAGGATGGTAATGGCTTCTTGTAGCTAATTTCTAGGTTTCTCTTGGCTTCTCATCTCCTCCACTACCCAGTGTATATAATTCCTTTTATCCAATTCCCTTTGGTTGAAATAGCTAGAGAAGTTTCTCTTTTCCTGAGTAAACAGTTACTAACTCAGTTCTGGTAAGATTAATATATATGACTCTAGACCATGTCAGGTATCCCTGTTTTAACTCTCATAGAACTAGGTGCTTTTAATATCTCACATGGTTTATAATTACACACTCATGTTTGTGATTATTTGATTATGTCCCATCAGATCAATTGTGCTTCATTTTTGCTCATGAAGCACAATGCCTGCACATAATTGGCATCTAAATAAAATGTGTTAAATCAAGGAATAAATGAATTACATGTTCTAGGGACTGTGATATTTAGGTTCAGGTGTCAAATTAGCCAGGTGCTGATGCCCCAATTATTCTATTGCTGTGGACTTAAATCATCAGTATGTGAAATACATCTTCAGTTAGCTAAGGGGAATGCCTTCCATAATAAGTGAGGTTTAATATAATTAGCTGGAAGCTTAAAAGAAAAAGGTCAGAAGAAAACTCAGCAGCTCAGCATACCTCATCTCAGCACTCACAGCTTAGCCCAGATGTGTGGAGATGTAGAAAAGAATTGCCCCAGGTAAGCCACTGGAACCCAAAAGCCAGGAGAGAAGGCCAGCAGATGTCACTGTGTGCCTTCCCATGTGACAGGGAAACTCAGATGAAAGCTAGCTGTCTTTTCTCTGAAGAATTACATATTTTTAACTAAATAAATTTCTTTATTAAAAGCCATTCCATCTCTGGGTGTGTGCATTCTGGCAGCTTTAGCAAACTGAAACAGGGACTATCACATAATGCTTTGCAAATAGTCCTTTTATCAAACCCTCCTCAAATGAGCCTAATTTTAGTTACCATCTGTTTCTTGTTGGGCCCCTGACCTATACCTAAGAATACCCTGAATCTTTTCAGTCGATATTTTTTTGTGCTTTGCTTCCAGGAAGCAATCTCTGTTTTAATTAGGATCATTTTGGCTGCAAATCAAGAAATCTAACATAAAATATCTAAAGCAAAAAATGGGCATTTATTACCTTGATAATGAAATTGTATAGAGAACAGGGATACAGTTGGGCCTTGGGGGGGGGGTTAGAACTAGGAGTCTTTCTCTAGCTTTGTCATTAGAATAAAAGCAGTCCTCTTTCTTCAGTTTCAGTTAGAAAAACCCTTGGTAAGGATTCTGACCCAGCCTGGATGACAAGCCAAACATTGTGCCCAGACAGATGGAGTACTAGCATCAGCAGCCCTAAGAGAACTCATGGTTGGCGTGGAAGCCACAGTTCACAGAAGTTGCTATTATTCTCAGAAAAAGGGAAGGCTAAACATAAAGATATTCTCCTAAACCACTCTATGGTAGTAATGACTCTACAGAACCTAAATCACCTTTGTATCTTGAATTCTACTACCAACTTCTTAGGTTCTAGATCTGGGATGCCTATATTATCATTTTGTGTGTATGTGCAAACTCTGAGATTGTCCCTTGTGCTATAGTCCACAAAGACAAAGTAATACAAGTATGTATTTGTCTATATACACATTTCTGGATTAGGATATCCCCAGCACTTGTGCAAAAAAAAAATTCTTACTCAAAAAGAACACACACCAAATGATGTAGCTATGACACAGTTTATTTCAACATATTAAACCAAACTATAACCATACAAATCCTTTTTTTGAAAAACCTGAATTCTATATATGCAGAATTGGCTTGATTGGCCATATTTTATTTTAGCAAAAAGTATTTAGGTACACCATACTACTAAAGCTTTCTCTGTACATAGTAGATACTAAATAACTTTGCTAAATGACCAGACATTTGGAAAAAAATCAAAACATAATTGTAAAACAGAGTCAAATGTGTTAGTTAAGAACATTGTTGAGTTTATCAGAAGAAGCTTTGATTTGCTAGCAATATTTGTATCTGAAGGGAAAAAAAGACCATTCATCAGCCTTACATTTTCAGCTAAATTAAGCTAAAAATTTGAATTAAGCTAAAAATTTGAAGGAATGAATACTTTCTTCCTAAATCCTCAGAAATATATTCTTCTTCAAACATGTAGCTAAGAAGGAGTAGACAATTTAAAGGATGAAGAAAACAAAAGCACACAGTTTTCACTTCTGTGACACTCATCCAGATTCCACTGTGGATAGTTTCCTAAGTCAGCTACCAATTCACTCAACTTAGTTAAAAAAAAAACATAATGCCTGGGCGGCTGCCGTGGCTCAGCAGGCAGAGCTCTGACCTGCTGTGCTGGAGGTCTGGAGTTCGATCCCTGGTGCCTCCTGCCCATATGCAAATTAAAAAAAAAACAAAAAAACATAATGCCTGATGACAGTACTAATTTGGCTTTAGTTATAGTACTAATTATAGTACTTATTACAGAAACTATAGTACTAATTTCAGGCAACCAATCAGCAGGGTTTTTCTAGCTTAAGATAGATCACTGAAATTTTGGAATTCTATGATAGTGATGTTAGCATATTTAAATGTAAGATGCAAAATTCTGAATAGCAAATAATTTTTCTTTAAGAATGTAAACTGCTATGTTTTCTAAATAATCACTTTCCTAATGAACAAATGAAATATAAAATGCCAAAGAAAGCAGAAAACTTTGGATGTTCCAAAATGAAACTGTGATAATAATTTGACGTATCTATATGATTATAGTAATCTTATATTGTAAGAGTAATTGTTCATTACTATATATCACTGGGTAGCAAACCCAGCCCTATCTGAAAGCACTAGACCAAACTGTCTTCCTAAGTCCCTCCAGGCCATGACTGTACACAATATGATGAATTATTTTTAATAAATGCAATCTATCATAGAACCATAAATTTTTACATTTGTAAATAATAAACTTTACTATAGTGATGATTTAAATACATGTGGTATAAAAGGAAAGAACAGTTATAATCATACTCTGAATTTTTTCTTGCACTATAATATTAAAAAAGAAATTTCCACAACCTATTAATCCTTAAGAAATAGAGCCTAAGCACTAAACATAATAAATAAATATTGGCAATCTGGAGGCCTGAAAAAAAGTATATAACACCAAATGTAATAAAACAGTGTATTAGGAATCTGATATTTCAGTGTTAAGACTTCATCTGAATACAGTGAGATTTACTGCTATTATATATAAGCTTCACATTAAGGCACCTACCATTCCTATAAGAAAGATCTGGATTTTAAAATAAAAGGTAAATGTGCTGTAAAATTCTTTTTTTTCATTCATTCTTTGGTCACTACAGATATCAGTTTTAAATCTAAGTTTTTGTATAGCAGATTATGAGTATCTTTAAACATATTTCCTGAATATAGTTCAAATGTTTCTCAATGATCTTTTGATACTTTAATTAATGTATATACTTTAAAAATATACTTTAATTAATGAGGAAATAGGCAAAATCAAATCAAAATGGATGATGAAGGACTAACCATAAGACAACTAAAATAACTATAAGTTATGTGATCACTTCCAAGAAAAAAATTACACTAAAGGGTCAGCGACTTTGAGCAGATCTTAGCCAAGTCACTTAACTTCTCTGAGCCTCACTCTCCTCATCTGTAAAATTTAAATAGTACCTGTTCTCTCAAGCTCACAAAGCTGTTGCCGAGGATCAAATGAAATGATGTAAAAACATTTGGCAAACTATGAAACACTATACAAAAAAATGGTATTATAAGTCAACACCTAAAGTTTCTGCTATTCTTTCTGTCTAATAAATGATGTCATGGCCTGCTCCTTTTGTATTCACTTGAAAATTCCACCAATTGTGATCAATTCAATAGATATGAAATGAATTGTGCAAAAATCTATGCAAAGAAGAAAGACTAAATTTTAGCTTCCAGAATTTTTATAAACTACAGCTGGCTGTGAGTGGAGAACCACACTACTTGATGTGGCTCAGGCTACCTCTTGACACTTCCTACAGATAAAGAGGGGGCAGATTTCTCAAAGACCCTGGCTTCTTGGCCTTTCCTTAGTCTCTCTCACCATCTGCTATCATGTAGCACACAGGCTGGTGCATATAAAGAACCATAAATCATAATAAGAAAGAACCATAATAGCATAAAAGAGATTTAAGGATATAAAGAAACACTGCTGAGGTCAATCATAGTACATTACTCAGCTTGGCACATATGTGAAATGGTTCAAAAATCTCTACCAGGTTGTCCCTTTCTTAGTCCTCAAGCCCTCCTTATACAAATAAGTGGTTCTAGGCTAGCTTTTACCAAACAATGTTCTGAAGTTTAGGTGAGGTTTTAACAGGTGAAAAACAAATCTGAGTTAAATAAGTTTGGAATATGTGGGGTAAAATAAGTTTACGTACTGTAAAATTTCTCAGAATATTTGATGTACTAACTATACATTCTAAAGGGGAATGGAGTGTGCAGCATTTCCCAAACTTCTTTAACCACAGAATCTCTTTTTTCCTAAACAAAGTATCTAGAGGTGCTAATAGTACTTGAAAACGCTGTTCTAGCTAATTCTCCCTGATTTTAAACACTCCAGGGCTAAGCCTTGTTAATTACTCTTAATTTCTGAAGGAAGAGAATCATTTTCTATCTCAACAGATGCCCCCTTTTTTAATTTTTGGTCAAAATAGCCACTTACAAAGTCAACCACCATGATAATCTTCAGTATTCCATTTCCTGAGCATCCTTCCCAAAGCAACAAATAACACAATTCCTTCTACCTCATAGTTACGAGTTCAAAGAAGTTATTCTCATGTTAGTGAGAATTAAATCTTCATAAAGAAATCCCTATATTTTTGTTAAACATTAAAAATAAAATGATGTAAGTCTAGATCTTAGGACCTAGAATCACAATTATTTTGAGGAAATGGGAGCATTTTATCACAACACCACTGCAATTAGTATTATCAATAATAACTATTATCATAATTAATAGCAGCACTAGTACTGGCTAACACTTATCTTGCACCTTAATCCTCATATACACTCTATGAGGTAGCAATTACTATTATACCCATTTTAAAGATATATACACTGAGGTTTAGAGAGATTAACTGACTTGTAAAGGTCACACAAAGTAATAAGAGAAGAACCTAAAATTCATATGTGATCCATCACCCCCAAGCTCTTAACCACTACATAATGCCATATTATATTTTAGTGACAAAACAAAAAGGTTTTGTTATACTCTGGCTGTTAAGTAGGAAAATTAGTATGTACTTAAAGAAATCCAACTCAATTGAAATTTGGTTTTGGATTTCCTCTTGAACAAATTACTATTTCCTTAAAGGAGATTCTTGAAGTACAAAGGCAGAGAAAAATAGAGTGCTATCTACCAATGAGAGGGTTAGATATGGGGAGGGGTTTAGAAATCTGCATCCAAGGTGAAGACATTATCTGTGGTTTCTGCCATAACAGCAAAACGTTGATACTCTGAAACTCGTTTCTCAAAGAAATTTGTTTTCCCTTCTAAGGAAATGTTTTCCATAAAATCAAAGGGATTTTCTGCCTGGAACTCCTGAAAAGAAAAGAAATATTAATAGGTATTCTGAAGAAGCAAAGTATATCCCACAAAAAGAGCAACTAGTGACTAAAATAGCGTCCAGGTCTCCCAGCACTTGTCTGGTCATCTATAGGATAGCATTACTACCCCCAAGGTCCTGGGGGCACTATCCAGAAGACCGACTGAGTCAGCAGTCAAGTCTGGCAAATTTTAAGGTAACAAAGATCCCTACAAACTTCCCTAAGAAACTATACTAACATCTCTAATATTCTAACAAATAGAAAGAAAAATATGTTATTTCATGAAATGAAAGAAGAAATACCAACTAACTAAAATATTTTCACAGCCTGAAAGATGCAATATACCATATATATTACAGGCATTTTTCACAGGCAATACCATTACGTAGTCATACATATATCATACTAAAATGTTAAATTACCAGCAATGTACTGTAGTCCTAAATATATTTCTTAGTTCATAAGAGAATAGATAATCACCAAATTGATGTTAAAGGACTATGATCAGGGAAGATAGAATAACTTGTTGTTCATATTGTCTAGATGTTTCCAAAACAAAAAGTGGGACATACGCTGACAAGAAGCTTTTTATTACTTCTGAATTCAGGAAGGAGACATGGAGATTAATGGAACCTGTGGGGCATTTCAATGATTCATGAGGGACAATGAAACACAGTTGCTGAATACAGGAGTATAACAGAATAAAGTATAAACACTATAGGTAACAGCATATTCAAATAACCAAATTTTAAAATGGGCAAAGGACCCTCAAAGAAGATATACAAAAGGACAATAAGCGCATGAAAAGATGCTCAACATCATTAGTCATTGGGGAAATGCAAATCAAGACCACAGTGAAATACTACTTCACACTCAGTAGAATGGCTAGAATAATAAAAAAAAACAACAGATAACGAATATTGTGAGGATGTGGAAAAATTAGAGCCCTCATGCACTGCTGATGTGATTGTAATGTAATGCAGACACTTTGAAAACAGTACAACAGTTCCTTAAATGTCAAAGTTACCATGTGTCCAGCAATTTCACTCCTAGGTATACACCCAAGAGAAATAAAAACATATATTCTCCCCAAAACTTGTACATAAATGAAAACATATATCCTCCCCAAAACTTGTACATAAATACTTCGACCTTTTGGCTATTTAATCATAATAAATTTAATCACAAACCCAAATGTCCATCAACAGATGAATAAATAAGAAAAATGTGGTGTATCCATATGTGCTGGTTTGAAATGATGTATGTACCCTAGAAAAGCCATGTTTTAATCCTAATCCCATTTTGCAAAGGCAGCTGTTTCTTCTAATCCCTATTCAGTACTGCATGTTTGAAACTTTAATTAGATTTTCTCCCTGGAGACATGACTCAATCAAGAGTGGTTGTTAAATTGGATTAGGTGGAGATGCGTCTCCACCCATTCTAGGTAGGTCTTGATTAGTTTACTGGAATCCTATAAAAGAGGAAACATTTTGGAAAAGGAAGAAAATTCACAGAGAGCCAAGAAGAATGACATAGCCACGAGAAGCAGAGAGTCCACCAGCCAGTGACCTTTGGAGATGAAGAAGAAAAAGGCCTTCCAGGAAGCTTCATGAAACAGGAAGCCAGGAGAGAAAGCTAGCAGATGATTCCGTGTGCTGTGTTCACCCAGTGCCCTTCCAGCTGAGAGAGAAACCCTGACCGTGTTCACCCAGTGCCCTTCCAGCCAAGAGATAAACCCTGACCATTTTCGTCATGTGCCCTTCCAGCTGAGAGAGAAACCTTGACCATATTCATCATGTGCCTTTCCAGTTAAGAGAGAAACTCTGAACTTCATCGGCCTTCCTGAATCAAGGTATCTTTCCCTGGATGCCTTAGATTGGACATTTCTATAGACTTGCTTTAACTGGGACGTTTTCATGGCCTTAGAGCTGTAAACTTGTAATTTATTAAATTCCCCTTTTTAAAAGCCATCCTTTTCCTGGTATATTGCATTCTGGCAGCTAGCAAACTAGAACACCATATAATGGAAAAGTATTTGGCCATAAGAAGGATTGAAGAACTGGCACGTGCTACAACACATATGAATCTTGAACACAATATGTAAAGGAAAGAAGCCAGTTAGAAAAGACCACATATTATATGATTCCATTTCTATGAAATGTCCACAATAGATAAACCTTTAGAGACAGAAATTAGATTAATAGTTGACTAGGATTGCAGCTGAGAAGTGGGTGATGACAAGGTTCTAAAACAGATGGTGGCAATGAGTGCACAACTCTGTGATGTATTATAAGCCACTGAACAGTGGTTTACTTTAAATTACTTTAAATATGTAACTGGTGTGCTATGAGAATTATATTTTAATTAAGCTTTAAACATAAATTTTCTTTAAAAGCTCATTTACTGTGTGTGGCTAAGGTGTGGGATTCTGTGAAATGAGTGAAAAGTCAAGCTATAATGCACAGCAGGACACAATGGAAAGAGCACTGGACCTATAGCCACAGAATCCCTGGATTGTAGAACTGGGGACCTCAAAAAGTCTGATCCAAGCTATTAATGAAAATGTAGCCAAGACCAAGCTAAACTAAGTAGCATGTTCTTGACACATAGGAAATACTCATATATTTATTGACCAATCTTAAACTTAAAGATAAATTGTAACATTATTAATGTGACTCCTATTTAAAATTCTGTATAACATATATTTGCTAATTTAAGTAATTCCTTATTTTACCAATTCTTTCATTATAAGAATAGTTCTTTTTGTCATATTTTCTTCATATACCCATTCAACACTATAAATTATCCTCAAAACTTCTAAGGTCTTATTCTACAAGTTTTGATGTACAGCAATCTTATTGTCATTTATTTTCAATTTATATTTTCATTTTTAACTCATTTGAAAGGCTACCTTTTCAATTTCTAAGTGGATGAAACTTTGGAGCAATCTTTTGTTAATTTCTAATTTTACTGCATCCAAAACTAAGAGGCCTATATAATTCCTGCTTTATGGAATTCATTGAGCTATTTTAGGCCTGGGAAAAATAAAATTTTATATTACATTTAGATCTTCTTCAACAAGAGATATATTTTATATACCTATAGCTAACAAGTTCCCAAAGTGAAAACAATACCAGGGGTCAGTA
This sequence comes from Myrmecophaga tridactyla, assembly GCA_004026745.1. NCBI lineage: Eukaryota > Metazoa > Chordata > Mammalia > Pilosa > Myrmecophagidae > Myrmecophaga > Myrmecophaga tridactyla. The sequence goes on from PVIY010029201.1 coordinate 26,656, forward strand.
GTTTTTTAATAAACAAGAGAATGTGGATGTCAGGGTGGGAGGACATGGTTGGTGGTTTAAAGGATAATGAGCTCACATTAGTGTTTAAGAAAGCAAATTAATTTTCCCATAATGAATACTTGTATAACTTGTGAATAAATTCAATTTCTTTTAATACACACAGTTTATAAGTTTGAGATTACATTGATACATTTATAATCTTGATTTCCTTCATTAATAATCAGTAGACAAAAAAACAATAAAAAGAAAAAGAAAAAAAAATCAGTAGACATATGGAGGGTCTTGCAACACAGTTTAATCTTACCAAAAAAACCTTTATCCCACCTGACTCCTTCATTACAATACTTCTGTTGTAACTAGAATATAAATGCTTTACCAAGAAAGGCAATGATTACCCTACCACCAAGGATTTCATAAGGTTACTCATTATTAATTTAAACTTACATTTCTATGCTAAAAAATCAAAACCTGTAATTTCTAATTACAATGATACAATACAATGTAAATTTTTGTGAATGGTTCCACTATGTTGAGTACAAGGTGACCATTTAGTATGCATTTATTACATGTCTTCCACTGCTTTAAGAGCTTTAAGTATACTAACTCATCAACGATCCTTTTTTGACTTTTTTTGCATGGGCAGACACCAGGAATTGAATCTGAGTCTCTGGCATGGCAGGCGAGAATTCTGCCAATGAGCCATTGTCGCACTGCCCCAACAATCCTTTGTAGTGTTACTGTCTTTCCTCATATTACAGATGAGGAAACTAAGGCAGAAGTCAGCAGTTAAGCAACTTGCCAAAAGTCGCATAGCTACCTTTGGTGGAACTAGGATTAAGATCCAGGTAGTCTGGTTGTAGGCTCAGTCTCTTAAATCATATGAAAACCATGCCTCTTTATGAAATTAAGGTACATAATCTCTGATAAACAAAATGATAGCAATAGCATAAAGACAACCAAGTTCAAACAAATTATGACAGTTGTCATTATTTAAAAGTATTAACGCAAGAATTACAATATAGGCACATGGGGATTTCTCTGAAGGTAAACATTTATATGCATATTAAATTAAATTTCTTGAAGATGATTATATTAAATAGATACTTGCAATTAAAACAAAGTAATTCATTGAGCTCATTAATTCTAAAATTTAACAGGCTCCTACTTCTGAAATGAATTTCATTTAAAGTTTCAAATTTTGAAAAGACAATTTGTTCATGCAAAACAAGACTCTGTCACGTATATTTAAAAGTAGAATAGTATGTTACAAATGTTTTCAGTGAAATATAATATTTTAGAGACCTCATGACTTTAACATTTTAAATAGTCATACTACATGTTTAAACATCTTACCTTCGAGAATCCAAGTTCTGTAAGTAATCTATCGGCTACAAACTCAATGTACTGTTTCATCAAAACACAATTCATTCCAATGAGGCCAACTGGCAGGGCTTCTGTTAAAAACTCCTGGGAAGTAAACAGAAACGGAATAAAGTACAAAGCAGAACAATAAATAAGTGGGTATTTTCCCAACAGAAAGAAGTTTTCAGTTTTTTAAATCTTCTATGACACTGCTCTCATTCAAAGAAAGAACACTTAAATAAATTCTTAATGTGGATAATTATGCCCATTTGTTTAAAAATATTTGGGTTATTACTATTCACATTAGTTCATTTTTTCAATGATAAAAATAATTCAAAATTAACAAATTACTGATATTTAAATACACAGCACATGTAAGACCTAAATTCATGTGGTTTCTCAATAGAAAAAAAGGAGATGCTTTGTTCAGAAATACCTAGAGAAAAACTGACCTTTGTGCTACATTCTTATTTGGAATCATCAAGGATAACTGTCATGGGGAGCACGACTAGGAAAAGGAGTTAGGAAAGATAGAAAACTCACTTAACAAAAAGTATTAAAAAAAAAGGAATGGATCTGGAGGCTGGGTGATAAACTGAATTCCAGCTGTATTGAAAGACGGTGGTAAGGTATTAGAGGACAAATAAAAAACATATTAACCACTGGATTAAGTTAAAATGATTCCAGATATCAAAATTCATGTTATCCCTTTCCCACTCCCACTGTGAAAGCTATGGCCGTTAAAATATAGAGTGATAAGAAAAAAAAAATTTGTATTACTTTTAAACTTGTTCTTTAGAATGATAAAAACACATGCTAAATGGGATACCCAGGCCTTTCTAGTCAGAGATTTCTCTTCACATGCTACAAATTAAGTTTTACTATTCACCATTTCATTTATTTATTCATTTTGTAAACATGTGGTACATGATTCAAGCTAGGCACCGTGCTAGGTTATTATACAAAACAAACAAGACACCATCTATGCCCCATAGGAGCTAAAATCTAAAGGAAAGAAAATTGATTTATAAACCAAATTATAAACTGATGCAGTAATTGTAATACATTATGCATAGATGCTGTCAGATTTAACCATATAAAAATGTCAATATTGTTTTGGTCTATAAAATGGCAATTTCATATGAATCAACCTAATATAATAATGGTACAAATATCAGAAAAAGAGAGATGTGATAACTACATAAATTCCACTTCTTACCTGCTCAATCTCAACAGCATTAACAATGATCTCTCTGACCCTTTCTTCTGAAGGCTTATTTACTAAGTATTGAAACATCAGGCAAGCAAAGTCACAGTGAAGCCCCTAAAATAGGAGAAAAACACCACTTTCAAATAACTTTTAATCATTTATCTGCACACAGTGATAGGTCAGGCATTATATAAAGTAAATTATGAGAGGGCAACATGGAACTTTTGGAAGATGAAAGAGGAATTAATAGAGTCAGGAACTTCTTTGCTTCAAATCTTTTTAAAATGCCAATACAATCTATAATGAAACACTTTCATTATCAATAAATTTAAATTTATTAACATTAAGGAAGAATTAATGAACAAACAAGCAAGCAAAATCTACAACCAACAAAAGCATTTTTCAACAAAGAAGAAAAGTAAAGTAGGTAAGAAGAGCCGAAATGAAAATTTATTAACTGTTGAATGTCCAAAAAAATTAAGGAATGACTGAAACATAAATATTTAATGAACAGACAGGACTCAGAGAAATTTCAAAAGACATATAAGAATAACTCACAACAAAAATGAATTCAGTACAATGAATATGGAAGCTGAAGGATTAAGAAAACTGTCTGAAACTTTTAAAGAGCAGAGACGACTTTGCAGCTAACTCAACGAGAGAAGGAAAAACAGAACAGGTGCTATAGCACTAAAAATTAAAACAATAGAAGAAAACTTTCAAAAACTCAAAACAAAAAAGAGAAAGTGGCCAGAGGTAGAAGAAGATAATGGTATTCCAGACAAAATTTGGTCATAAACTGACTTCAAGGTTGTCAATTAATACTTATAAACTATAAAGAGAAAGAAATAATTTTGTAAGCAACCAAGAAAAAGAACTCAACAATGTGCACTTTAAAAAATTACAAATCAGAGTTGCTTAGGTTTTTCTAAATGAAACAATAAAAACCTGAAGACAACAGAAAGATAAGACCCTAAAATCAAAGGTTGAATTTCAAGGATTATCTACCTTGTTAGGTTGTCATTCCCAGAAGAAATTATCAGGGGAAAAAACCCTCTTTGAATGGCAATCTTAGAAAATTTACTAGTGAAACATTTTTGCCAGACTTAACACAAGGAGATACTTCAAATTGCCAAAGGATGAATTTCAAGTTGATAAAAGGTGTTAAAGAAAGTGTTGATTAGAACTGTTAGCTAGCTACCTACTAGAGAGATAAGTGTCTACTCATAATTGTTAAATAAATAAATGAATAATCTTAATTTCAAGATTTAAAGCAATTCTGAAATCAATAATAGGCAGAGGGCCCGAAAATTCACAAAATATATGGAGGCTCACAACATACTCTTAAACAACCAGTGGGTCAAGGAAGAAATTACAAGAGAAATCAGTAAATATCTTGAGGCAAATGAAAATGAAACAGAACATATCAAAATTTATGGGATACAGCAAAGGCAGTGTGAAGACAGAAATTTATTGCCCTAAATGCCTATATCAAAACAGAAGAAAGAGCAAAAATTGAGGAATTAACTGTCCACTTGGAAGAACGGAAGACAGATCAGCAAACTAACCCCAAAGCAACCAAAAGGAAAGAAATAACAAAGATTAGAGCAGAAATAAATGAAATTGAGAACATGAAAACAATTGAGAAAGTCAATAAAACCAGAAGCTGGTTCTATGAGAAAATCAATAAGATTGATGGACCATTAGCAAGATTGACAAAAAAAAAAGAAGAGAAAGGATGCAAATAAATAAGATCAGAAATGGAAGAGGAGACATAACGACTGACCCCAAAGAAATAAAGGAAGTAATAACAGGATACTATGAACAACTTTATGCTAATAAATACAACAATGTAGATGAAATGGACAACTTCCTAGAAAGGCATGAACAACCAACTTTGACTTGAGAAGAAATCGAAGACCTCAACAAACCAATCACAAGTAAAGAAACTGAATCAGTCATTAAGAAGCTTCCCAAAAAGAAAAGTCCAGGACCAGACGGCTTCACATGTGAATTCTACCAAATATTCCAGAAAGAATTAGTACCAATCCTGCTCAAACTTTTAAAAAAATTGAAGAGGAGGGAAAGCTACCTAATTCATTCTATGAAGCCAACATTACCCTCATACCAAAGCCAGACAAAGATATTACAAAAAAAGAAAACTACAGACCAATCTCTCTAATGAATATAGATGCAAAAATCCTCCACAAAATTCTAGCAAATCCAATCCAGCAACACATTAAAAGAATTATACATCATGACCAAGTACGATTCATCCCAGGTATGCAAGGATGTTTCAACATAAGAAAATCAATTAATGTAATACACCATATCAATAAATCAAAGCAGAAAAATCACATGACCATCTTGATTGATGCAGAGAAGGCATTTGACAAAATTCAAAATCCTTTCTTGTTGAAAACACTTCAAAGGATAGGAATAGAAGGGAAATTCCTCAACATAATAAAGGGAATATATGACAAACCCACAGCTAACATCCTCAATGGGGAAAAACTGAAAACTTTCCCCCTAAGATCAGGAGCAAGACAAGTATGTCCATTGTCACCACTGTTAGTCAACATTGTGTTGGAAGTTCTAGCCAGAGCAATTAGACAAGAAAAAGAAATACAAGGCATCAAAATTGGAAAGGAAGAAGTAAAACTCTCACTGTTTGCAGATGATATGATACTATATGTCAAAAACCCTGAAAAATCCACAGCAAAACTACTAGAACTAATAAATGAGTACAGCAAAGTAGCACGTTACAAGATCAACACTCAAAAATCTGCAGTGTTTCTATACAGTAGTGATGAACAATCTTAGGGGGAAATAAAGTCAAAATCCCATTTACAATTGCAATCAAAAGAATAAAATATTTAGGAATAAATTTAACTAAAGAGACAAAAGACCTAGACAAAGAAAACTACAAGAAATTGTTAAAAGAAATCACAGAAGACCTGAATAAATGGAAGGGCATCCATGTTCGTGGATTGAAAGACTAAGTATAGTTAAGATGTCAATTCTACCTAAATTGATTTATGGATTCAATG
>PVIY010029202.1:0-32278 GCA_004026745.1 Myrmecophaga tridactyla
CCATGTTTTAATATAAATCCCATTTCATAAAGGTAGAATAATCTCTATTCAATACTGTATGTTTGAAACTGTAATGAGATCATCTCCCTGGTTGATGTGATTTAGTCAAGAATGGTTGTTAAACTGGATTAGGGGATGACATGTCTCCACCCATTTGAGTGGGTCTTGATTAGTTTCTGAAGTCCTATAAAAGAGGAAATATTTTGGAGAATGGGAGATTCAGAGAGAGCAGAGAATGCTGCAGCACCACGAAGCAGAGAGTCCACCAGCCAGAGACCTTTGGAGATGAAGAAGGAAGACGCCTCATGGGGAGCTTCATGAAACAGGAAGCCAGGAGAAGAAGCTAGCAGATGATGCTGTGTTCACCATGTGCCTTTCCAGCCGAGAGAGAAGCCCTGATTGTGTTCGACATGTGCCTTCTCACTTGAGAGAGAAATCCTGAACTTCAATGGCCTTCTTGAATCAAGGTATCTTTCCCTGGATGTCTGTGACTGGACATTTCTATAGACTTGTTGTAATTGGGACATTTTCTCAGCCTTAGAACTGTAAACTAGCAACTTATTAAATTTCCCTTTTAAAAAGCCATTCCGTTTTTGGTATATTGCATTCCGGCAGCTAGCAAACTAGAACAGACACCAATGTAGGCTGTCAAAGGAAAAAAAAAAAAAGGAAAAAAGAGAGAGGATGCAAAGAAACAAAATCAGAAATGAGAAGGAGAACAGTACCATGGACACTGGAGAAATAAGTAAAAATATAAAAGGATAATATGAACAACTATACAACAAACTAGACAATTTAGATGAAATGGAAAAATTTGTAGAAACACATGGACAAGCTACACTGACCCAAGAAGAAATAGAAGCTCTCAACAAACCAATCACAAGCCAAGGGATCCAATCAGTCATCAAAAATAAGAAAAGCCCAAGGCTAGATGGCTTCACAGGGTAATTTTATCCAACATTCCCAAAAGAATGAACGCCAATTCTGCTCAAACTTTTCCAAAATTTGAGGTGTAAGGAACACTGCCTCGCATGTTTTATGAAGCTAACATCACTTTAATACCCAAACTGAGTAAAGATGCTTTAAGAAAGGAAGACCGAAGGGCAAATCTCCCTAATGAATATAGATACAAGAATTCTCAACAAAATACTAGCAAATCCAATCCAATCACACATGGATTGCACACCATGACCAAGTGGAATTTATATCAGGAGTGCAAATGTGATCCCACAAGAAAATCAATAAATGTAAAAGAGCACATTAACAAACTGAAAGAAAACTTACATGAGCATCTAGATTGATGCTGAGAAAAGCATTCAACAAAATTCAACATCCTGTTCTGATAAAAATATTTCAAAATGTAGGAACCAAAGGCAACATCCTCAATGAGGATAAAGGGCACATACAAAAAACCCCATAGCAAGCATCATACTCCATGGTGACTGACTGAGAATGAGACAAGGATGACCTGTCACTACTATTATTCACTATTGTTGTAGAAGTTCTAGGCAGAGCAATCAGGCAGGAAGAAGAAATAAAAGGCATCCAGATCAGAAAGGAAGAAGTATAATTTTCATTATTTGCAGATGACATGATACTGTACTTGGAAAATCCTGAGTCATCTATGTCAAATCTCTTAAGCTAATAAATAAATTAGGCAAGGAGGCAGAATATAAGATTAATGTTCAAAACTCAGTAATGTTTCTATACACAAGCAATAACCTGAGGAGTCATTAAGGAAAAATTCCATTCAAAATAGCAACTAAAGTATCTAGTACTAGGAATAAATTTAACTAGGGATATAAAGGACCTATACACAGAAAAATAAATAACATTGCTAGATTCAACACAGTTCCAACAAAAATTCCAACAACCTATTTTTCTTCCTTTTTTAAAAAAACTTTTTAATTGTATAATATAACATACATACAAAGCAAAGAAAGAAAAAAGCAATAGTTTTCAAAGTACTCTTCAACAATTAGTTACAGGGCAGATCCCAATGTTTGTCATGGGCTACAATACAGTCCTCTCAGACTTTTCCTTTTAGCTGCTACAGAATATAGGAAGCCAGAAGGAATAAAATTTTTTTATCATCATAATAAACTTTTTTGTGAAAAATAACATATATAAAAAAGCAATCAGTTTCAAAGTGCAGCACCACAATCAGTTGTAGAACATATTTCAGAGTTTGGCAAGGGTTACAGTTCTACACTTTTAGGTTTTCACTGCTAGCTGCTCTAAGATACCGGAGACTAAAAGAGATACCAATTTAATGATGCAGCAATCATAATAATTTGTTAAATCCTATCTTCTCCGTATAATTCCACCATCACCTTTGATTTTCCTGTCCCTCTCTTTAGAGGTGTTTGAGCTACCAACATCCTACCTTTTTTTTTCTTAGGTGCGTGGTCCAGGAATTGAACCTGGATTGCCCACGAGGAAAGTGAGCATTCTACCATGGAACCACCCAACAACCTACTGTAAGACTTGGAAAAGCTAGTTACAAAATTCATCTGGAAGGGAAAGGAGACTTCAAATAGCTAAAAAATGAATGAGGTGAGGATTAACACTTCCTGATTCCAAAGCTAATTACAAAGCCACAGTGGTCAAACCAGCATGGTACTGGTACAAAGACAGAAGTACTGAACAGTGAGAGTGTAGAAATAGATGACCAAATTTATGGTCAACTGATCTTCAAGAAGACCCTCAAATCCACTAAACTGGAACAAAACAGTCATTTCAATAAATGGGTCTGGAAGAACTGCATATCAATAGCCAAAGGAATGAAAGAGGATCATTGCCTTACACCTTATACAAAAATTTACTAAAAGTAGATGAAAAATCTAAACATAAGAACCAATACCATAAAACACCTGTAAGAAAATGTAGGGAAACATATTCAAGACATACTAATAGGAGGTATCTTCCTACCTTTACATTCAAAGCACAAGCAGTGAAAGAAAAAATAGATAAATGGGAACACCTCAAAATCAAATGCTTTTGTAACTCAAAAGATTTTGTTAAAAAGATGAAAGGGAAGCCAATTCAATAGAAGAAAATATTTGGAAATCCTGTATTGATAAAGGTTTGATATCCATATACATAAAGAAATCATACAACTCAACAACAAAAGAACAAACAACCCAATTATAAAATGGGTTAACGAGATGAATAGGCATTTTTCTGAAGAGCAAATACATATGGCTGAAAACCAAATAAAGTGATCCTCATTCTCATTAGCTGTAAGGGAAATACAGATCAAGACTAAATGAAAAACCACCTCATACCTATAAGAATGGCTGATATTAAACAAACAGGAAATTACAGATGTTGGAAAGATTGGAAATTGGGACACATGCACTTTTGGTGGGAATTTTTAATGGTACAGCTGCTATGGAAGACAGTCTGGCATTTCCTTAGAAAACTAAATATTGAGTTTCCCTATTACCTAACAATGCCACTACTCAGTATATACCCAAAGAGCCAAAAGCTGACAGAAAGGTATTTGCACACTGAAATTCACAGCAACATTATTCACAATTGCTAAAAGATGGATACAATCCATGTGTCCATCAATGGGGAGTGGATAAACAAAAGGTAGTCTATACATGTGATGAAATTTTATGCAGCAGTAAGATGAAATGACAAGCACATGACAAAATGCATGAACCTTGAGAACATAGTGCTGAGTGAAATAAGCCAGACACAAAAGATAGACACTGTATGATTTTACTTTTATGGCCATGGCAAAGGTAAACTCAGAAGCTTATGATAGAGAATATAGGGGACCTAGAGATACATGGAAGCTAGAGATGGGTGTACTGTTAGCTAATGGGTTTGATCATAAGGGAATGGCAGAAGTGAAGGCAGTTGATTAGTGGACCTTTAAGTTATATTGTCATGTTGAAGATGAGCATGATTGAAAGGGGTTGTATAGAGCCATATATCCCACTAATTAACACTACAAAATATAAATAAGTTCTTGCATGAGCTACTTCAAAGGTATGAGTCTTGCATAAAGAATGTGTGATATTGTGGTATGGGGAAAAACTGCCATGTGTGCTGTGGGTTGTTTAACAGGAAGACATCAACAGTACCACAGCAATACCAGGGTTAAATAATGGGGGTAGTAGGGACAAGATTTAAGGGTGATGTGTGGATTTCCTAATGTGAGGATGTGTTTCTCAGTTATTTTTCTCTTGGGATCAATGAAATTCTTCAAAATTGAGAGTGTTGATGAACTGTTGACTTTGGACATTATACGCGATGCCTAATGGATGGAGGGAGCTGAAGGATACAGTGAGAAGTAGGATGGTGAAGGGTGATGTTTTCATATGATCAAATATTGTGCTGCAATAGAAAGGAACAAAGTTGTGAGGCTTGCAAAATTGAGAATGAACCCTTGGGACATTATGTGATGCAAAATAAGCCAGAAACAAAAGAGCAAATAATGTATAGTCTCTTTAGAAAATCATAAAAGAAAACTGGGGTCTAGTTTGTAAGCTTTTATAGCAGTCACATTTATTCAGGAGCAGTAATTGTTATTTCTAGATTTTGAGTGACTGTTCTATATATAAATTGGAATCTCTCTGGAAATTTGGGTACTCTAGGACTCAGAGTAGGAGTTCTGCAGTTCTGAAGGTCAGCATTGCCACATATCACAACTGTTAAAGAAACTGTAAAAGAGATCAGGCTTCAGTTAGAGATAAGAATGAAGCAGATTGGGTTGGGACTAAGGTAAATCAGAATATAGGGGTAAGGAAGCCATTGTCTGCATTTTAGAACTTCACCTACTTTATGAGACCAAAGATTGATTTTGTCTAGAACCTAAATTTATGTAGCAGACAAACATAGCCTACCTACAGTTATGTCTGAGTTACTTCCAAAGGACCTCTTTTGTTTCTCAGGGGTGGCCAATCTTTCTCTAAGCCCAGCTGTGCAAGTGAAATCTTACCCTCCTCTCATTTGGGACATGACATTCAGGGGTGAAATTCTCCCTGGCAACATGGGATATGACTCCCAGGGATAAGCCTGGCCCTTGCACCATGGGATTGACAATGCCTTCCTGACCAGAAGAGGTTAAAGGATTGTTACAAATAAAGTATCAGTGGCTAAAAAATTTTACCTAGAGTTGAGAGGTTACTCTAGAGGCTACTCCTATGCAACTTGCAGGTAGATACTATCATGGTTTGCCAACCCCCAACTGAAACCATTCCCACCAGCCCTAAAGAACACCTAGGGCTTTATCTGAGACTCTACAATGTTTCCATGTGCTATGATAAAAGTTTCCAGAAACCTACAACCTCTGGATGAGTTCCTAGGTCAGATAAGTTCTGAAATCCAGAGTGGCCAGCTTCTCCAGACCAACAGTAGTTCCATCCCCCTATCCCATATTACCAATACCGCTTTCCAATTTGAAAATGCTGGAAAGGGCATAGTTGAAATACCCCTAAACGTTGGTAGAAAGATTAAAGGGGATGTCAGAGTTATAACAGAAAAGATTGAGTTCGACAAATGAGTACGACTGCTGAATCATTATGTTGATGTTTATTTTAGGCTCCAGTATCTTGGAGCAGCTAGGAAGGAAAACATAAAATACTGGAATTGTAATCCATACATAACTCTGAAATCTGTTCTACAACCAATTGTTTTGGTTTGCTTTGAAATCTATTGCTTTTTAATATATATGTTATTTTTTGCAATAAATAATCCAATTACAAGGCGGGCAATATGGCTCAGTGGCAGAGTTCTTGCCTGCCATGCCGGAGACCTGGGTTCAATTCCTGGAGCCTGCCCATGCAAAAAAAAAAAAAAAATCCAATTATAGTTTACGGTAACTAGATGAATAACCATATTCTCATTATTAGTTGATCTGTGAGTAAAGTATGATTAAACCTAAGGTCCAATTTTCTGAAAGTTTGTATGATAAGATAATTTTGATTATAAATCTGTTTATGAAGAAAATCAGAGTAAAGTACAGTTTGGATAATTTACTTGGCTGAGGGAAATGGTATGGAGTTATGCAATTTTTCCAAAGATTATTGTTAAAACCTCAGCATGTCTGGAAGTCCAGTAAAATATGAAACCCCATAATACACAAACATGATTATATTTTTGTTTTCACTTGTATCATTTCTTCTATTTTTCCAATTATGGAATAATTTTTGGTACTATTTTTTAAAATATTTGATCACCATTCTAGCTTTCTCCTATAAATCTATTGTGATTAATATGCTTGTATAAAACATGCATTTTATATTTTAATTATTGTTAATGGATCTAGATGATTTTCAATCTAGAAGTTAAAAAAACTACATGCTTACCCATTTTTTAAGCTTCTAAAAGAATAAAATTCAACCTTGTCAATGGGGTGTTCCCACTTAATAAAGAGTTACATTTTTACACATTTTTTAATTTTTAAAGCTAGTTTATCAAAATAATTTCATTATACAGAAAGTTACATTTTACCATATTCAACAACTAATAGATATAATGCTCTTTTTTTCTTGGAAGTTAAAAAACAATATCTTTTTTGCATAATATCTTAAAATTTTGAACAAATTCAGAAGCATTGAACTCTGGAAAATATACAATTATTTTATTTGTACCAAGAATAAATCCAGGAAAAATTTCCATAGGTCTCAAGGACAATTTTTCTCTTACTGAATGGAAATTTGACAATTAGATATTATTTAATTCCCCCAACCTCCAGACTATTTGTAGTTTAATAATGATTTTTTTTTTTTACTGTGGTTACCACTGCAAAATCATTACTGGAAAAAAATATTACAATTGGGGAATTCTCTCAGAGCAAACATGGCCTACTCCATGGCATTTCCTCCATGCCTACCATTTTTCATCACCAGGCCCAGTAGAAAGAATACTTTTTTTTTCTGTCATGCAAAAACATTTTTTAATTTGTGCATTTAGTTACTATCATTGTCCACTCTACACATTCCTACATATACTGTCTCAGTCTTTATTATCTGTCTTTCCTTCTGGTTTCATATGTGCCCCCAGCCCTCCTCCCTCTATCATTCTCACTTTCAGCTTCATTCAATGTTCTAACATTATTGTGCCACAATCAGGTAGTATTGTGCTATCTATTTTGAATTTTTACAATCTGTCCTGTTGCATTGCCTGCATCCCTTCAGCTCCAATTACCCAATCTGTACCCTATGTCTATCTCCTGATAATATCTGTTCTTAACTGAAATTCTCCAAGTTCACTCATTAATGTTAGTTCCTATCAGTGAGACCATACACTATTTGCCCTTTTGTTTCTGGCTAATCTCACTCAGCATAACATCCTCAAGGTCCATCCATGCTGTTCCATGCTTCATGACTTCATTATGTTTAACAGCTGTGTATAATTCCATCGTATGTATATACCACAGCTTGTTTAGCCACTCATCTGTTGATGGACATTTGGGCTATTTCCATCTCTTGACAATCCTAAATAATGGTGTTATAACCTTTAGTGTGCAAATGTCCGTTTGTGTCCTTGCCCTCATGTCCTCTGAACAGATACCTAGCAATGATATTGCTGGATCATATGACAATTCTATATTTAGCTTCTTAAGGAACCACCAAACTGCCTTCCATAGCAGCTGAACCATTTTACATTTCACCAGCAGTGGGTAAGTGTGCCTCTTTCTCCACATCCTCTCCACTATTTGTCATTTACTGTTTTTTTTTGGTTTTTTTTTTGGATACTATCCATTTTGGTGGGTGTGGGATGATATCTCATTGTGGTTTTGACTTGCATTTCCTCAATAGTCAAGGAAGTTAAGCATCTTTTCATGTGCCTTTTGGCCATCTGCATTTCCTCTTCTGAGAAGTGTCTGTTCATGTCTTTTGTCCATTTTGTAATTGGGTTGTCTTTTTGTTGTTGAGTTGAACAATCTCTTTATATAATATTTTCTGGATACTAGACCCTTATCTGATATGTCATTTCCAAATATTGTCTCCCATTGTGGAGGCCACCTTTTTGCTTTCTTGACAAAGTTCTTTGAGGCACAAAGTGTTTACTTTTGAGGCATTCCCATTTATCTATTGCTTTCTTCAATGCTCATGCTTTGGGTATAAGATCTAGGAAATCAGCGTCCTGATCCTAAAGAACACTTAGGGCAATATATAAGATTGCACAAGGGCTCCATGCACTACAGTAACTTTCCAGAAAACTACAAGCTCTGGATTTATCTGGTCCAGATAAATCCTGAAACCTCCATGATGGATTTGGAGTCCAGCTGGAAGCTGATGGCACCGAAGACAAAGGAGGAAACTTTCTTGAATCGCTGATTGAGGATTCGTGAAGTGCTCCTGGAACTGGTAGTCTCATGTACGTAGACACAGCTCTGCAGAACTCTGTCATCCTGTCACTGGACAGGAGTTCTTCTTATAGTTGACAGGAACACACCCTGGGCAGCAAGACTGGGACTCGGCCTCTTGACGAGCTTGTCCACGTGCCATGGTGGAGGCTTCATGGTTCTTCCCCCAACTCCTGACAGTGCAAAGCCAGGAAGTGCAGCTTGTGTGTTTGAATGACATGGTGGAACAGCGAGCTCATGGTGGTGGTGCCCATCAGGACCCCTGCACCCTGGGTGGCCGCCCGCCCAGCCAAGGCTCCTTGGCACGGTCTGGCCATGGGGCCTCAGCCATGCCGGGGGCTGCTTGGGGGGGCGCATGGCAGTGGGCAGAGGGCCGGGCCCAGCCCAAGGTGAGACCTCGCTCGCTCCTGCTGCACTGTGGCCACTCCATGCCGCTTGCTCTCCGCCGCGGGTTCTCAGCGCGGCCCGCGCCCAATCTTTAGGCCCTGCCGGGAAAGTTCCCGCAGCTTCCGAGCCATTTTTACACCTTTTAATTAGAAGTAATTTCAAACTTACAGGACGTTCACAAAAATAATTTAAAAAAGCATACAGGGAACTCCAACATATTGCTCACCCAGAAACCCAGATCTACCCGCTTTTAACATTTGTCACACCATAATACATAGCAAATATTTTGTAATTCTATTTTTAACACTCGGGAATGAAATGCATAGGGAATATAATCTATCCAAATGTATAACAGCAGAAGAATCTAAATAGTAAAAATGCGGTAATATAAAGTGCATACATCCTGCCATTCATTCATTCAGTCCGTCAGCACGTGTTTCAGTTCTTTAGCTATAAAGTGTCACAGTTAGTGAACTGGTCAGAAGAATGATTAAAAGTCAGGAATCTTTGCTCTCATGAAGTTTGCATTTTGCGTGGGAAACAGAAAAAAATTAAAATGAACAAATACACTTTATGATTTATCAAAAAGTAGCAACTTCCATGAATAAAATTTAAGGAGGAACTTGATATAAGGAAAGTCAGGAATTTTTGCAATGTTAAATATCTTTTTAGGGAAGGGAAAATTAAAGAGATGACATTTGGACAAAGACTGATGGGAGATGAAGAAGTTGGTGAAGTGAATATATAGGGATGACTGTTTTGGAAAAAATGGAGAGGCAACTGAGGATTTGCTGAATGTGGTGTATTTCCTGTTTAGTCAAAGAGGAAAATTGTCAAGTAGTAGGAGATGAGCAGAGGCAGTAGGGCCAGAACTTGTATAAGAGATCATTGTGAGGACTGTTGCTTTAATTTAAATTACTGGTATAATCATTGCTTGGTCTTGAGTTGATAATTGACATCACATTTAGGCGGCTTCAGCAGTAGTCCGGTTGTGATAAGAACTGCTTTAGACCAAAGGGGTAATATTGAAGGAGTAAGAGTTAGCTGAAATAGTAAAGGAGGGATATTTGAAGCTTGTAAAAAGATGGAAATGTTAGGGAATTACAAGAGTTCAAAGTTACACTAAAATTTTGCATTAAGCAACTGCAATTATGAAAATGCCATTATTGTCATTTGGGAAAACTGCAATTGGGGCATTTCCATCATCCAGTTTCTTTGTTCTCCTTCCCTGTTAACACTTTTTCAAAGACAAAGTTAATCATTATTCTAACTTCCATCATCACTGAGTGGAAGCTCTCATTACTGGAATTAGAAAATAAATTTTCTTTTTGTGTCTGGCATTTTTCCTCCAGATGTTTCTGAGATTCAGCTGTATTTTTGTGTATAGCAATAATATCATCACTTATTAATGATTAGCATTCCAAAATATGCACATAGAGAAATTTGTTTCCATTCTGATATTGCACATTTTGGGCTATTATGAAAAATTAACTGCCATAAAGCTTTCCATAGATATGAACTCAATTTTCTTGGATACGTAACTAAGAGTGAATTAGCTTGGCCATTGATAATTCATATGTTCAACTTTGTTAATAAGAGTTAAACTGTTTCCAAAGTACCATCAACACTTTATATTCCAATCAGCAAATCACGTGAACATTTTCGTGCCTATATGTTAATATAAATAAATAAATCTGTGGATTGCTAAAACACCTGGTCCTAAGTTGAAAGTTAGCTTTAGACTGTCATGTAAATAAACCATTACACAAGCAATGGTATTGGAAGGGATAATATATTTTCTGTGAAATATGTTAGGGTTTCATTGCTAAATTCTTTGTATCAATTTTCAATAATTTTTCATTGTGAAAAAATATCATATATATAAAAAAGCAATAAATTTCAAATCACACCATAATTAGTTACAGAACAGATTTCAGAGTTTGGTATGGGTTACAATTTCACAATTTTAGGTTTTCCTTCTAGCAAACCCAAGACACTGTATACTAAAAAAAAAATTATATAATGATTCAGCAGTCATGCTCATTTATTAAATCCTATCTTCTCTACTATAACTCCACCTTCTCCTTTGATCTCGCTCCCAATCTTTAGCGGTATTTCAGCTATACCCATTCCAATTTTTTCATGTTGGAAAGGGTTGTAATAATATGGGACAAGGGGATGGAAATAGTTGATGTTCTGGAGAGGCTGGTCCCTCTGGGTTTCAGGGCTTATCTGGGCTAGGAAAATATCTGGAGGTTGTAGGTTTCTGGAAAGTAATCATGGTACACAGAACCTCTTTAGAATCTCAGATAAAGTCCTAGGTGTTCTATAGGGTTGGCAGTAATGATTTTGGTTGGAGTTTGGCAAACGATGATAAATAGCAATATCTAGTTTAAGCTCATGTGAGAGTTGCCTCCAGAGTAGCCTCTCGACCGTATTTATTTTCAGTAATTTTTATAACAGTCTGAAATGCCCTTTAGGAGCAATCATTCTTGGTTCAAGAAAATATGCATTTACTGGTGCATGAATGTCTTACTTTAAATTCTTTTTTGCCTATAATGTGTACCTCTAGCCCAGCAACCATCCCCAAAACTAAAAGAGTACAATTGTTTGTCTTTTCAATACTTCTCCATATCCTATCCCTATTCCTTCCCCATTATAATATAAATATGTATTCATGAGACTTTATAGAATGCAAACTTAGTTTTTCTTAGCTATATATATAAAAGGGATAAGATGCTATAGGCAATCTTTTGGAGAACTGATTTTTTTTTCACTTGACATGAGTTTACAGCATTAATATTGATGTGAGTAACTGCGGGTCATTTATTTGCTCAATATCATTGTATTTTATGACCATACTACACAGGTAAACACTTTTTTGTTCATGGATGCTTTTATTATATCTAGTTCTGTGTTATTATATGTGATGTTGTTATGAACATTACTGTACAAGAGTTTATGTTAGGTATAAATCCATGACTGCAATTGCTCGTTTATAGGGTGTGAAAATGTTCATGACTACAGAATAATGCCAAGTGATTGTAATAATGCAA
This sequence comes from Myrmecophaga tridactyla, assembly GCA_004026745.1. Classification (NCBI taxonomy): domain Eukaryota; kingdom Metazoa; phylum Chordata; class Mammalia; order Pilosa; family Myrmecophagidae; genus Myrmecophaga; species Myrmecophaga tridactyla. The sequence continues at coordinate 11,773 of PVIY010029202.1, forward strand.
AATCATTGTAAAACTTACATTCCCAAGAGAAATATATGATATTTTAGTGGTTAACATCTCCGATATTCAACATTTTCAATAAGACCTATTAATTTTGGACAGTTGAGTGGGTCTAAAGTAATGTTTCATTTTTTTTCATGGCGCTAATCATTTGAAACTCCTTATGTGTGTGAAAAATTTGTTTTATATAAAATATACACTGATATAGTTTTTAAATCTAAATTATACTCAGTATGAAGAGGGAAATATTTTAAAACTACATTATAAGGAATTTTAAAGTAATGAAACATTTCTCATGATGATTACTCTCAAATTTACATCTATAGACCAGATCACTCCCTAAATCATGACTTTTATTTCCAATTGAACCTTCAACGTTCGTCTTACTTCTAGATTTTTTTCAATTTTATGTTGGCCAAAGTACTCCATACATTCTCAATATCCTCATGATGTAATTAATTTTTAATATTTTTACAGCATTTTATTCACTTTTATCTGTAAGTTCCAGTAGATCTTCTAATCTACATATACTGAAATGAATGTGCACTTACATAATTAATGCACATTTTAAGTGAACAATTATTTTAAGGATGGTTTACATAGATTATATAGAAAGTGTTATCTATATAGAATAAGCTCATAAATCATAATGAATTATCACAAAATGAACACATTTGTATGAAAGTAATCAGTCCATGAGAAGACTCCTTCTCCCATTCACTCTCCATCCTTCCTTCCAAGAGGAACTACTATGTTACTTGTAACAATGATTATTTGAACATGTTCTTCACATATACATTCATATATGTGAAATCATATTGTATGTTCTTTTATCTGGAATTTTCATATAACTCCATGTCTGAGACTCATTCATGAAGGTATAGTTAGCAGTAGTTAATCCATTCTTATTATTGTATGGTATTACATTATATGACTATATATGATTTATTTATGCTTACTACTGGTGACGGCTATTTGGGTTTTAGCAATGTGGGGGTATTTTTTGTAATATCTTTGTCTGGTTTTGGTATGAGGGTGATGTTGGCTTTGTAGAATGAGTTAGGTAGCTTTCCCTCCTCTTCACTTTTTTTGATGAGTTTGAGCAGGATTGTTACTAATTCTTTCTTGAATGTTTGGTAAAATTCACATGTGAAGCCATCTGGTCTTGGACTTTTTTTGGGGGGGAGCTTCTTAATGACTGATTCAATTTCTTCATTCGTGATTGGTTTGTTGAAGTCATCTATTTCTTCTCAAGTCAATGTTGGTTGTTCATGCCTTTCTAGGAAGTTGTCCATTTCATCTACATTGTTGTATTTATTAGCATAAAGTTGTTCATAGTATCCTCTCATTACTTCCTTTATTTCTGTGGGGTCAGTGGTTATGTCTCCTCTTCCATTTCTGATCTTATTTATTTGCATCCTCTTTCTTCTTCTTTTTGTCAACCTTGCTACGGGTCCATTAATCCTATTAATTTTCTCATAGAACCAACTTTTGGTTTTGTTGATTTTCTCGATTGTTTTCATGTTCTCAATTTCATTTATTTCTGCTCTACTCTTCATTATTTCTTTCCTTTTGCTTGCTCTGGGGTTAGTTTGCTGTTCTTTCTCTATTTCTTCCAAGTGGACAGTTAATTCCTCAATTTTTGCTCCTTCTTCTTTTTTGATATAGGCATTTAGGGCAATAAATTTCCTTCTTAGCACTGCCTTTGCTGCATTCCATAAATTTTGTATGTCATGTTTTCATTTTCATTTGCCTCGAGATAATTTACTGATTTCTCTTGTAATTTCTTCCTTGACCCACTGGTTGTTTAAGAGTGAACGCGGGGGTATTTTGAACAGTGCTGATGTGAACATTCTAGTACATGCCTGTGGCACACATATGCAAGCATTTCTGATGGATAAGTATCTAAGAGAGTAAATAGTCACAGATCATAAGGTCTGCATATGTTGGGCATATAAGAAATATGTTTCTAATTTTCACTAGAAAATGCTATGAGCAAATTAGAAAATGCTATGAGCAAAAGATTACAGAGATATACTGTGCTATTGGCTTAAATACATCTATCAGCAAATAAAAATAGAACAAAAAGAAGTGAAATTAAACAAGGTTGTGGTATATATAATTATTTTAGAAAAGTCAATTATATTTTTATATACCAGAGACAAAATACTTAGAAAATGAAATTTAAAATGACATGAAATTTATCTACATAAAATCATTAAAATGCCAGAGAAAATGTAAATAATTATAAGATCACCGTCTGAAAATGAAATATTAATGTTGTTGAGGAAAAAGTGAAACAAGTCCTAAATATGAGGAGGGAGGTACATTGTCTGTATGAATGTACCACAACACCTCTATGTGCTTTTATGGAAGAATGGGTAAACTGTGCCACTCCCCTGCCTTCTTAAGCTTTGAACTTTTTCAGACTCATTCATTATAGTCATTATAACAGCTTGGAAATTTGATGGCCTTGGTTGGAATTCTACATCCAGCTCTTATTATGGGTTTGGCCCTGGCAGTTACTTAAACTTGTTAAGAGCCAATTACTTTGTCTGTAGAAGAAGGATAAAATTAACACTAATTTCATGGGTCTACTTTAGTAAAACCATGCAAATAAATTCAGGCACACTGCATATCAGGCATTAATTTCTCATTAAATATTAATGTTTTAAATTATTATTACTCATACTAATGTTTTTATTTAACTATTCATAATTACCAGCATTTAATTTATATTTTTGCTTATTATATCTCCTTTCTCACATTACTATGTTTATTTACACATACCTGTTTTAATATAAATCTCAAATAGTGTTTTGTATACTGGTTTGGGGAATCTTAGTATAATTATTGATTCAACCAGTTTTCTTAACTCTCAACTATTTCTTGTTGAGAAACACAATTTAGTCAATTATTGAATACTTATACTGTACATCATTTTATGTCTCCCAAATTTAGCATAATCTTTGTTACCAGGTAAATCATTTTATTCTTCTTTAAAACAAAATGGTCTCTCATCACTCTCCATGAAATTAGAAGGCAACATTTTCTGCTAGAGCAGAGAGAAGGGAGAGAAAGAAACTAACATTTATTTAATAGATATGGTGTTTACATTTGTCGTATAAAGTAATCCTTATAAATAATCTCACAGGAGAGGCATGTTTTCCTCTTTTTCAGATGATTAAACTGAAACTTGGAGAGTTTATATGTAACTTTCCACAATTTGTATAGCTAGAAAGTTTCAAGACTGAAAGAGTTAATTCCATTATTTCCTTTTGGAAGAACATCTTGTCCAGCAAGACATTTGTATAAGCAACACTCTATCCCCATTTAATTACCAGCTCTTTATTGGAAATGGGTAAACTATATGGTAGTATGATTGGATGCTAAGAAATTACCAGTATGAAATAAGCACTTCACATATTCTACCTCACCAAATACTAGCAATATTATAAGGAAACTATTGATTTCAAATTAGTCAGATCCTGACTTGGGTATCATGTTAGTCAAACAGATCATTGTCTTCAGACATCAAATATCCCGAGACTTGAAAATAATCCTATTTGTAGGTAATACACGGAGAGAACAGTCTGCTATTTTATTGTCCTAAGTGCTTTCCCATTGGTATTTCCCTGCCCAGAAGCTCAGGGCTCCCTAAGGTTTTAGCCAGGTGCCTTCCATTTTATAATGAAAACAGAAACATTTGTTGTGTTCTAAGCAGCTATCTAGGAGGCAAGAGCCATACAAATTGGGCATTTCCTACAAGGTGGCTGCTTCTGAGACAGGTTAGTGCCATATTCCAAGACAGTATTTACAAGTGGGGATCATGTACTATCAGTTTCAGGGTCGTCCATTTTATCTTTGGCATTTTGAGAATTAGATCATAATAAGCCATAACATTTTGAAAACAGGGAAATGAAAATATTTTGATTTCACCCAAAAACATAAAACTATTCCTGTTTATTCTGTGCCACACACATTTTATATAATTTGCAAACTTGGTTTCTGCTCTGTCAAGTAACATGACACCTAAGATTGCCCTGACTGCTATATTTTGATGGATGGGACAATTGAATAGTGCCATTACAGCTTTTCTCTTTACATATTGTGAAAGACTTTGTAAAAAGACTTTTGTGTTTATAGTTCCCTCTGCCCTTTATTTTGGGTTATTTCTTAGGATGAAACCTGGAACATATATTTATGATTCTAAGAGACAAGACTGGCTCTATTGATCTCAACCCATATTTCCAAACTTTGGTTTATAAATGATTTTTCATTTTTACCCTTCAAGTAAATTGCACTAAATTTCTACTAGAAATTAATATTTCAACTTAAATTCAAGTTTGGTAGTATAAAATATTAATTATTAATGTATAAATTATACATTAATTTCCCTTGTGACTTGACATCTCCCCATGTTTATATTGCATATATTTATCTTTAAAATTTTTTATTATGAAACAAATATTGATGAGTTATTCAAAAGACTTGGATTTTTATCTATGCTCTAGCCTGAAGATAGATGGATATATTTAATTGTATTATTCATATCATCCCTTCATCAATTTCCACTTAGAAAAGTGACAGTTTAAGAATAGATAAAAATGCTAGTGGCTACAATTTATTAAAAACTTACTAAAAAACAATAATTATTTAAACACTCCACATATGCTATCATATTTCATTCTTCCAACAACGCTGTAGGACAATTGCTGTACCATTATAGAAACACTAACCTGAGAGTCATAGGGTATGAGAAATGTGTCTAACACAAGCCCATGCATTTAACCCTTACAGTACAAATCATGGATGTATTGGACTTTGCAGATAGCTTTCTCTGTGTGATTTAAATTACAAAGAGAATAGGAATTAATTTTCATTCATTTAAATCAATATTCCTACAGTTATCCTATAATTTTTTTCAGGAATCCATTAATAATTCCTTCAAAAATATTTCTTCAATGTTTACTTTTTGTCATGAGAATGTGTTTGGCAGGAAACCCGAGGATGGGATTACTTACACTGTGAGTAACTATGCAAACATTTGACCTTCTTTGAATTAATTTGTCCATTACACAAAAGAGAATAATTTGGTCTGGCCTATCGGTTTGAGAGGCAATTACTTATTTTATTTTGTTTGATTGAATGTGTCTTGTCATAATTGAGACAATAGTTTGAAGAACAAAAACCGCAAAACTAAAGCAATCATAAAAATTCACTTTCAAAACACAGATTCTTCACTCATGCTGCCTAGTTTTTAGAACCAAATTCTCCTCCTGATTCACCAGAGAGAAGTAAATTGATCTAATTCTCATGTCCTTAGTTTGCAATTCTGATATAACAGCAGTGTACTTCATTTAGGTTTTGTGACATTAGGTGAAACAAATGCATACGAAGAGGTTAGCATAGTGCTTGAGGCAATGTTTTGTACAATGATAAGGTATTTATTATGGCTAAGTTGCCACATCTACAGGATGTAGATATGGAATTAGAATCTTTTCAAATTTAAAATTCTAGCTGAAGAAAACTGACTATTAGGACCCTACCAAGATATTGGTCAGTAGCATATATAACAGAGTATACAATGGGGAAGAGTGCAGCTTTGCTGATTCTGGGAATAACACATTGATGCACAGGTAGAAATGAGACATTGGGTTTATCATGACTGAGTTTTCTATAATCCAATATCTTGTACTACTAGGAAATAAAAGAGAATGTGATTTTAATCTTGTTTTCAATGTGTAGAACAACATTATAAAAAGAAGAAATTCTGGTCAGCAGTATATCCATCTTGCACTTTGATCCTATTGAATTACCCAAAATTGGATTTGCTTGAGTACAAATGCTTTTTTTAATATGAAATACCATATAAGAGTTAATCATTTACTCAGCTGCTTTGAAATTTTTGAGGCTTAAAGAAATTGTTGCACAGATGACAAATTCCATGATGCAAATTAAAATTCTTATTTCAATAGGCATATAATTATTTAAATTTATGATGATTAAATTTATCATTAATTTGACTCTATGTCCAAAGAAATTCATTGTGATGGACAAAGTGCAGACAGACCAATCCAAACAGTAATAGAAAACATTGCCACTTAAGCTGCAAAAAGAAGACTATGTGAATAAATTTTTTGTCCTTTGATTAAAAAATAAAAATAATAAAAATAATTAGGATTATACTATGTGACTTTGAAATAAATATTAATAAATATTAAATTTATTATTTTTACATCTTAAAACAATAGAGAGGGAAACAACCATTCATGGTAAATAATAATAATAATAATAATAATAATAATAATAATAATGACAAAACTTTATGGAGCTATCTTATTATGTCATGTATTCTAGCATATTCATAGGCATTTTTCTCATTTAGTTAATAATAATCCTGACATAGTTTTTTCATCAGATTGTGTACATAACAAAGTTGAGATTTAAACATATTACCCAAATTTATCCAACTACTAAAAAATGATGTATCCAAACTCAAGAAGCCTGGCTCTTAAATCTGTATTTTAAAATTTATATAACTTTACATATGAATTCTTTTGAATTAAGAATAGGAAGGTAGGGTGGCTGCCGTGGCTCAGCAGGCAGAGCTCCGACCTGCCGTGCTGGAGGTCTGGAGTTCGATCCCTGGTGCCTCCTGCCCATATGCAAATTAAAAAAAAAAAAAAAAGAATAGGAAGGTAAATACTAGTAACAGTTATTCAATTTTTAAACTGTGAATTTTAGATGATTGACTTATCTTTCTTTAGACTTTAGATTTCCTGCTGGTTAATTGTGAATTTATGATATGTCCCATCATATTCATTTGGAGATGAAAAGCGGATCTGCTTGTTCAGTGAAAGAAATGCATGAATAAATCACAATGACATTTAATCATTGTATTATATTTAAATGTATTATTTTAAGGTAATTTCTTTTTAAATTGTAAATCCACAGAGGTCTTCTTTTAAGATTATATTTCAATATTTTATCATCTGATAAATATTTTGGGAAGAGTCCCTTTATTACAGTGTATTAACTGGTTGTTTTCAAATTACCCAAGTACAGAGCAGAAAGTGAGTCCCAAAGGAAGCAAATAAAGCCCATGCTTGAGGACAAGAGTATGTATACAAAAAATCGTTTGTGGATTTTATGAGTCTAAAAATTGGGAGACTGACTTGATAGGGGGCTAGATGATCTGCTTCAAATCTCAAAAATATATTGTAACAAAACTTGAACAGGACTTTAGAGTTTTGCTATTTCTCTTCCCCCAGTCTCCATGTTATTTAAACAAACTGCAATTCATATTTCTATTCCCAGTGTACACTGACATGGGGCTCATTTAATGTATAAACTTTGCATTTGGATTGAAGCTCTGTGTATCCACACAATGCAGTAAGGAAGGCCAGGAATGCCTGAAGAGAAAAAAGAAGACAGAAAAGATGGAGAAGAAAGTCGTTCCTCTAGCATCTGAAATAAGCAAAATTGATTTAAAAAGTAATACAATAACCCAATTGGAAAGTGACCAATAGGAAAGTGAATGGGGTATTCATGTTTTCGTTACAGGTTCAGACTATTTCACAACTATGTTTCAATGGACTTCCACCAAAGAGATTATCCCTGTTTTCTTTAAAATTTCAGAAAATACACACACAAAAAATAACCTCTACACAATGCACTATGTGAAGTTAATCTATTTGCTATCCTTACACATAAAAAATAGTACAAACGTAGTGCCAAAATTGCTATGATTACAAATGAAAAACTTTAAGTCAATTACAAGTTTTATACAAATACTGTTTAGCTAGTTTAACATGAACAAATATCTTAACGTAATGCAGCACACTAATATTAACGTATAAGTATCCCAAATATATGTAATATAAAATATGAAACATTAGTTCAAAATAGTGTAATGCAAGTTATAAACATAGAAAATGGGCTAGAGAATATATTGAAATGTAATAAATATCAAGACTTAAGAATATATAAAAATAACAGGATATAAATAATTATTTAAATCAATGAGGAAAAGTTAAGCAATCTGATAAAAAATATGTAGATAAGATATTCAAAGTGTTTGCAGAAGAAATTCAAGAGGGAAATGAATAGATTAAAAGAATTTTGTGTCACTCTTATTAAGTGATGAGGAACTTAAAACAAATTACTTCCACTCATATGATTGACAATAATTATTGTATTGATAATACTTAGCTATCAAATTTTGAAGAATTGAAACATAAATTAACAGTTAATGGGAGTATAAAAGTTATGGATGCAGTTATCTCAAAACTGAAAATGTCTGCTTTTAGAATATTTACCAAGAGAAAATGTTGTCTCATGCACAAAGGCAGGGATTATATTAAGGAAGATTAGAAATAACCAAACTAATACTAGGCTATATGCATAACATGCAATAAATTACAGTAGCAATTTACTTAACATGGATATATATATATAAAACATATCGAGTAAACAAAATGAGTGAAATGCTCAATATTGTATTGTACTTATTTCAGTTTTGATAATCAGAAAATATCAGAGCATGTATTTATTTTAATGGCATGAAGGTCATTGGTGATATATTTCAGCTACCAAAATATGCTAGCATTTATTAAAGGTATGATGCCCATTTACACAGGGTTCACTACTCTTCAATTAAGGAAGAAAGAAATTAAAATAGGATTTTCTAAACCATACATAACAGGTGATGCCCAAACAAAATCCACTTGGTAACTATGAGTCCTTTGCTCTCTTTGACTATTTGAAATTGTGAGCAAAAGACACACATCATTTAAGTCTAACAGGGGAAGCCATTTGCACCTTCATTTACACTTTTATTATCAAATTATCTAGACCTGTTAGTGAAAAGAGACGCTCATGTTGGAAGTAAGTGAGCTGCCTTATTATTTATTTTTGTATGCTATATGGCAGGGTCACATTTCATTGTTTTTTCATGTGAGTATCCTGTTATGGCAGCACCATTTTGTCATTTTTGTTTTGTTTTGTTTGTCTGTGCTTGTTTGTTTGTTTGTTTTTTGGAAAGTGCATGGACTGGGAATTGAACCTGGATCTCTCTTGGCAGGTGAGAATTCTACCATTGAATTACCCTTGCATCTCCTGAGCTGCCTTATATTTTATTTGAAAAGGTGCTGGACCTCAGGATCATTTTATGAGAATAAGTTCATTTGGGCAAGCCATGATTAACCGATTATTTTTTGTCTTCAACTTCTAAGAGATTTATCTGCTATTTTTTAAATTTTAATTCATGATAGTGAAGGAAATGAAGGAAATATTGTGAGACCACATAAAAAGGTATAAGAGAAATATGAAGCCATAATTATGAGAGATGTCACATCACAGACTAAATTGCATGAATCCGACACTACTTCAGCAGAGAAATACCAAAAGTACACTAAACTGGGATTGCATATATAATATTTCTTAATAGCCTGAGTAAATTATATCTGGCACACTGAAGAAAATAGTCAAAATTAATGGGATTTTAATTTGAACTACTATATGTACATATTATCCAATTTAGCATGAAAAAAATATTGTGGAATAGTAGCAGAAATAGTCAGCAGGATGTTAAGGGAAACCATCTTGCTGGGAAGTGAAAGGTTAAAGACACAATGAATCCTTCAGATCTGAGCTTTCCCATTTCAAGTGACTAAGTCTTTGTAAGGGAATTCTCAAGCTTCCTTTAAAACACATCTCATTTCTTAATAATTGGTATGTCTTCCAGGCATGATTACAGCTATGGAGAAAGGAAATGAAACCTCAGGGTTGAACTTCATTCTTCTAGGACTCTTCAACCACACGCGGACCCATCTGTTCTTCTTTACCGTGGTGCTCATGATATTCATCACCTCCCTGATGGGCAATGCCCTCATGATCGCCCTCATCTATGTAGAACCCAGACTCCACACGCCTATGTACTTCCTACTTAGCCAGCTTTCCCTTATGGACATGATGCTGGTCTCCACCATCATCCCTAAAATGGCAACCAACTACATGACAGACACTAGGGCCATTTCTCCCACTGGCTGTGGAGCTCAGATCTTCCTGTTTCTTACTCTGGGAGGTGGTGAGTGCTTCCTCTTAGCTGCCATGTCCTATGACCGCTATGTGGCCATCTGTCACCCGCTGCGCTATGTCATTCTCATGAATCAAAAGTTGTGCCTGCTCATGACAGTAGGCTCCTGGCTCCTGGGAGGGGTTGATGGGCTATTGCAGGCTGTGGCCACTTTGAGCTTCTCTTACTGCCGCTCCCGGGAAATCAATCACTTCTTTTGTGAGGCACCATCACTTGTGCGCCTTGCCTGTGCTGACACTACAATTTTTGAGTTTTTCATGTATGTCTGCTGCATTTTGATGCTCTTGATCCCTCTGTCTCTCATTTTGACATCCTATGGTCTCATCCTAGTGGCTGTGCTGCGCATGCGGTCCACTGAGGCCCGGAAGAAAGCCTTTACCACCTGTTCCTCTCACTTGGCAGTTGTTGGACTATACTATGGCACCATCATGTTCATCTATATGAGGCCCAAATCTTATCATTCAGTGGACCGTGACAAGGTGGTCTCAGCTTTGTACACCATCCTCACACCTGTATTGAACCCCCTTATATACAGTGTGAGGAATAAAGAAGTCAAGGGGGCCTTGAGGAGGTGGCTGGAGAAACATTTTAGGTGATGTCAATATTGAGCACAGTTTGCCAAAGTGACACACCCAAATTGGATTCAGGTTACCTTCTCAATACGCTACATTACTTGTCCTATTTAACTTCTTCTACTGCACTGTGTTGATTAATGTTACTCTCATGTTCCTAGTCTGACTGCATTGTTTTTCTGTAGGTATTAATTTTGTGATTGATAAAAAAATTAGAAATTATATTTGCCTTGTTTTCATACCATGTGGTACTATTTTAGGTCTGAACTTAGGTCCTAGCAATAAGCATGAATGTTTGAGACACTGACTAGCACACAATAGAGTAATAAACCATATAATTGGTATTGTTTGATATATGATGAATATCGTTAATGACAATGGGGTAGATTATTTAATAATTGCATAATACATTTGAAAAATCAACATTGATCACAATTTCAGATAATTAAGGTAAAATACTTTTCAAATGAAAAAATAACCCATGTGAACATCGTACATAAAATATATAAGGAAGTAGCAGAAAACATTTTCCAAAATGTTTGTTAAGGAAGATTTCTGAGTCTGTGTGAGATTTGAAGCTTTCTTTAAGTGAAAGATAAGAGATTTAACTCTATAAATTTTGATGATTATGAAAATGTGTGTACCATATATGAAAGTTAAGTGTCAACTTTTTTTTCAGAAAAGGCATTAATTAAAAATGAATTTACACATGAGGAAAATAACCACATAATTAGCATGGAATATATTTACTCATAATAGTAATTAAGAGCAACTGCAGCCAAGTAAATTTTTCACATGTTAAAAAGAATAAATATTGACTTGCACTTGATTTTTATGCAGATGAAAACAAGTCATCATATATTACAAAGAAAGACTTACAGGTTTCAGTCTTCAAATCCTTTGTGGTTAAGGATCAGGTGTGTTCTGAAAACTTATAATCAGTGAGATAAAAACTATGCAACTTTGTTTTACATTAATTTATGATTAAAAACAGAAAGACCTACCCATTTTGTTCTGTAGGAAATCTCAGTTTAGAAAGGAAGAAAGTGAAATTAAAATAATAATGCCTTGCTAAAAATTCTTAACGTCTGAATTTTTCAATATGTGAATGATATACCACATCCCTTTCATTCAACTGCCCATATTAACGAAATATGACACCACTTCTGAAGATCAGCAAGAAGTAAAGAAAATGTGCCTTCCACAGTGTCAACAAAGGGTTTTGCTTCCAGTGTAATGTCAGTGGTGTTTTCCATCCTTTAATGTGTAACACTAGAATGAAAGTTTGCATCAGACCATATTTCTCTTCATTAAATTAAATAAAGTAAATTGGAGTAAAACTAGGGAAGATTACACAAATGCATGACATCAGAGAACATCAGTTCCAAATACAATTCATTCTAAATGCATACAACATAGGAAGTGACACTACATTTCAGTCCTGGCCATGGGTGTTTATATGCCTAGGGCTTTTATAACTTGAAAAATATTTATGGAAATATATTTGAGTGGAATTTATGAAATTATTTGTGAGCATAGTTTACTACATGAAACCACAAACTCTAAACTACAATATAGTAAAAACATGCTAATTATATATCACATATACTTTCCATAGAACTTAGTTGCAAAGGATGACTAATATTGTTTATTGAGAATCCCTATATATCTTTCAAAGACTGTATTAGGTAGTCTTGAGAGCTAATAGAAGAATGTGGTATAATTTCTATTATCTGAAGAGCATAATGACATAGGTGTCTGTATCAGATTGTATTTTCCAAAGATTGGAGAAAATATTATCAGGTGAACAATCTCCACTAGAACCTTGCTACTCCTTCATTAAGAATTGGAGTCCATGCACTGTCCTGTTGAAACTTGACAGATAGGACTTTCTGACTGCTTTGCCAAGTATACAGAAATAACCTGTGTTGGTTTGAAGCTTTATGGACTGTAGAAGATCCATGTTGTAATATGTTATCCATTCCTTTGGGTGTAGACCTATTGTGGGTAGAATTTTGCTCAGGTTGTTTCAGTTGAGACATGTCCCAGATTGGTCTTATCCTCTTGATGGAGTCCTTTATAAGAGGATACAAGATAGAGAGAAGACATAAAAAGACACAGAGAAGCTCAGAAAGAAAAACAACCACAGAGAAGTCAGTGAGAAGGACATAGAAAACAAAGAGGAAACCACTGAAGCCAGAATTTGGAAGAAATAAAGCCAGAAGCTGGAAGCAAGGAAATCTGAAAGAAAGACCAGCTGAGGATCAGTAGTAGCCAGCTTTTGGGGAGAAGACATCATACAGTTGATTCCTTAATTTATATTGTGAAAATTGTAAACTTGGAAGCTAATAAATCACCATAATTAAAAGCCAGTCATTTTCTGCTATATTGCATTTCATCAGCACTAGAAAACTACAACTGATTTTGGTACCAAAAGTGGGGTACTGCTATTGCAAATGCCAAAAATGTTGGAATGACTCTATAAATGGATAAAGGAAAGATTATGGAAGAATTGTGAGGTGCCTGATAGAAAAAGCCTAGATTGCTTCAAAGAGACTGTTGGTAGAAATAAGGATGTAAAAGTACTTCCCATGAGGCCTTAGACAGAAATGATGACTATGTCACTGCAAACTGGAGGAAAGATAATCCTTGTATTAAAGAGGCAGAGAACTTGGTAAACTTGAGAACTGATGTTGGATGGACGATAGAGTTTGAAAGAGACAAGTTTAGATATTTATCAAAGATTACCAAACTAAATGTGGAAAATACAACCTGGCTTCTCTTTGCAGCTTATAATAAAATGTGAGAGTGAAGAGATAAGCTGAGAACTGAAATCTAGAGTATAAAGAAAACAGAAATTAATGATTTGGAAAATTCTGAACTTTTGGAAGCAAGACCCCAGAAAATAGTGCCACATTGAGGATTGAACTTAACAGAGAACATGTCAGCCATTTCAGTATGAGTCATGATTGAAAATGTAGTTATCCATAAAGGATTTGTGGAAACTTCTAGAATCTGATTAGTTGGACCCCTGTTTACTACATGCAAAATCAATGAGGGTTTTGCAAGTTTTATATGAACTGAACCATTTCTGTCATGGAAGAAAAAGGGACAAATTAAAGGAAAAATTACTTTAAAGGCAGAGTGCTGGAAACTGAGATCTGGGGTGAAGACGACTTAGGCCAAGAGAGTTGACCCACCCATGTATGCGGAAAGGAGGAGCAAGTCCCAGAGCTCGCAAAGATGGACATTCCGCCCCTTTGCTCAGGATGACTACTGCCTCCTCATACTTCATAGAGGGTGGAACACATTCCCAAGGGATTATGGGGAGCCTAGCTACCACCCTGATGCTTGAAGAGTATAGGGTGTAGAGTCAGGCCATCACCTCATTGTTCGGAGATGTTGGAGCAGTCATCCCAGTGTTTGGAAGAGCAGGTCTGCTGCTCAAGCCATAGGAAAGGGTGCCTCTGCTGCTCTATCAAGCCCCTGGAACAAAATGTCATTCAGTAGATAACTTTCAGGCCTTGAAATCTAATGGAGTTTGCCCTGCAGGGTTTCAGAACTATTTGGGATTCTTGATCCCAGTTTCCTTCCAATTTATCCCTATGGAAATGGGAATGTTTACCCATTTCCATACTCTGCTTTGTCTATGGGAAACAGACAACTCATTTGGAGTTTCACAGGTCTATGCCAGAGGGGAATTGTAACCAAGGCCACACCAAACTTGTAACTAATTTTCATGAAGATTTTGCTTTTAACATCGTTACTGAAAGGATTAAAGGCTTTTTTAAAAATATTTTTATGGAAGGAATGTATTTTGCGTATGGAAAGAACACTTGTTTTGGGAGTCCAGAGGGTGGAGTGTAAAGGTTTGAATCTATTTGTACCTCAGAAAAATCCTGCTCTTAAATAATCCATTCCTGTACATGTAGATTAATTAATGGGCTTAGTTATTTCCAAAGCAACTTTTATATATAACTTCACTGAATTTCATTATACTCTAAGTCCCATGGCAAGAAGTAGGGCATCTTTTTAATTTATCTCTCAATGCCCAGTGTCTAACAGAGAGACTGGAATAGAGAATTTGCTCAATAAAATTAGTTGTTTATTGAATAATTGAATGTATAGGGGGACAAGGGGATGAACAACCAACTGTACTTGGATGGAACCAGCTAGATTTTAATATTATTCCACATAATAGTATATTTAGTTCTAGAAAGCTTGAATATTAATTCTAAGATCAAATATGCCAGAGAAAGTTGTCTTCCAAGGCTCTTTCAACTAATTATTTAAAATTCACCTTTCACAGTAAGGAAAGGATAACAAGAAAATGTGTGTTAGGTAGTTAAAATAAAATCTTATTATCTACATGTTAAGTAAACACTTCAAGATTCTTTTCCTCTAACAGAATATAACACTTACATTTCAGTTAACAGAGGGAACTAATGAATACTTTGATTAGGATTCATAGATTTACTTGATTGATTAAACTATTTTTTCCAAGGAATTTATTATGCCATTTACTCTAAAGTATCTTTTGATGGTTTCAGAAATTATCCACTTGATATTTTCCTGATTTATGCTTAAATATTTAATGGTAAGTGAACAGACTTGGTTCCAAATGGGCTCAACCTGATGTTTCAGAATTGTGTGTGCTGGTTTGAACGTGTGTACCCCATAAAAGCCATGTCCTTTAATCCTTATTCAATATTGCTGGGTGGGATTTTTTTTGGTTGTTTCCAAGGAGATGCGGCTTACCCATTCGTGGGTGGTAACTTTTGATAAGTTGATTCCCATGGAGATGTGTCTCCACCCACTCAGGGCAGGGTTGCTTTTTGGAATAGGAGGGAACCATTTTGCAAAATGCTTCAGTGCTGACAAAGCCCAAACAACCAGAGGCCTTTGCAGATGAAAGAAACTGCCTCTGGGGAAGCTGTTGCAGAAGCCAGGAGAGAAAGCTAGTAGACATAGCCTTGTGACTTCCTAGCTGACAGAGGTGTCCAGAAACCAGACACCCTAGCAGACACCACCCAATTGCCTTCTCAGCTGAGAGAAGTGTTCTGGGTGTCATAAGCCTTTCTTGAGTGAAAGTAATCTCTTGTTGGTGCCTTAATTTGGACAATTTCATGGCCTTTGAATGGTAAACTTGCAACTTAATAAATTCCCTTTTAAAATCTGTTTCATTTCTGGTATATTGCATTCTGATAGCTTTAGCCAATTAAAGCACTGTGCTTCTCATAAATTTGATATCAAGTTAACTGGCAATTGCTATAAGTTAGAAAAGAAGAAAATTAAAGCCAAACATGTAAATTCACCCACAACATTAACCAATAAAAGGACAATCTGGGGGCAGCTATCTTCAATTGGAACAGAAAAAAATCTACCCACTTGACATCAGCATGATGAAGAACAATAAAACCAACCAAAAGCTTATGATTTATTTGCTTAATATTATTTGCTGCCATTAATATGCATATATTCTGAAAAATAATAGTATTAATATAAAGTGACTATGTATTAATAAAGTGATTTGATTTTCTTACAGTTGCCTATCAAAATTTATTACCTATGGCTTTCAAAATTTCCCTTAGTAAAGTCTGTAAGCACTGGGAATAGAAACTTGGAATATCTCAATATGTAATATTTAATATTTACCCATGACTGGGTTGCTTCACTCAACCTGGGAATCAGTACATTACACCCATTTGAAAGTAAAGTAAAACTGAAATTATCAATTTATTCATGAGAAATTGCCTTAGTATCAAAAATGAGTTAAATAGTTTCTATTTCTCACCAGATATTGCATTGATCATTCTGATCCAATGGCATATGTAATAAAATGAATTTTTATACCTGTAAACAACGGCTTTAAATTAATGACTTATTTGAGCATTTCCATTTCATTCACAAGAGTAGCACATAATATACTGGACAGTTCAAAAAATCCTAACAGATTATCTCCAACAATTTTCCTTAGAAAATTACTATTGGTCATTCATATGAAGAAAATTAATGCTGCTTATAAAATTTTATAGACACCTTTCATCTTTCTTAAAATATCTGAAACATAGAGTCTTCCTGAACTAAGGAAAGATATTTTAATATATTTTATTAAATATAAATAAAAGATATTTTAATACTGGGAAGTTATCACTTCAGTGGACCAAGGTCAATTTACAATTCCACCTGCAGTCCTCAGTGAAATGTCCCTCGTCTACAGCTCTGTTCCTTTAGGTACATCAATTACATCACTGTCTGTCATGGTACCAGAGAAATGGACAGCTTTCTCGTAGTTATTTGAAGTACATGCAAAAGTTGTACAGTTTTGCATATGATAGTTTATCAAAATTTTGAGTTAATTAAAAATTTTAAAATCCTTTAAATATGAATAACATGTTTTAATAGTAAACAGGCCATTTGAGGTTACCATTTAAATTATGAGAACTTAAACTTTGATCCCTGACATGTAAAGAGTTTGGGAGTCTTCATTCCAATTATGAAAACAGAAAATAATACTAAAAATAATTAAAGATAAAAATCGGTGACTTTTTCTCAGATGATTAGAGAGTTGATGTCCACACATATTTCTAGAGAGATGGGTGTATCTACAGTGTCACAGCTAAGATCTGCTCTTCTGGAGCAGAAAATGCTGGAATCATAAACTGGTAGTAACAGTTAAATGGTAATTTTGAAGAATTGCTGGACAATGATTTTAGACTATCTTAGGGAATAGAATTCCTACTCAGTTCTCCTGCTGAAGAGTCAAGGAATATCCTTGTGTGTCTTTGATAGTGGGAGGAGAACAGTAAACATTGTGAAATAAACTCAGAGATTTCGTCTTAAAAAAATCTATTCTTCAGGAGTAAGATTTCACCAGAATATTATCATGTCTGGAGGAAGGGTAAAGGATATTTGCCCAGCTCCATGCTCTGCTAGTATTTCCATCTAAATTAGGAGGAGGTGGGATTGGGGGAAAGCTGAGGAACACATGAGAGTCACAGATCAGGGATATAGCTGCACTGAATGACTGAAATTTAATTATAATATTATGAAAAGGTATCTTCACTCCCACACCCTACTAGCACATAAAAAGAGCTCCAGAATAATAAAAGTAGAAAATATCTAAGAAAATTGTAAGCCAGAGTCTACCTAAGTGGAAGTTTTTAGGGAAGCCGTAAGAAAACAGAAAATTCAAAACACATAGACACTGGAGAAATGGTAAGACTCTGAAAATTATAGATAGAATAAATATTAAACCCAGCCCAACTCCTATCCAGGTTACCAGAAAACCTTATCACTTCCTGTCATATATGGTTGTCTACAAAAATTGAAAGAAATGCTAAAAGTCTAAAACAAATAAACAAACAAACAAAAACACTGTCTGAAGATTCAAAGCCATCACCAGAATCAGTCTAAGGTATTATGCAGATTTTGTAAATATCTGGAAGGGATTTAAAAATAACTGCAATTAATAAGATAAGGAAAAGTAGACAACATGCAAGAACAGATGAGGAGTATAAGCAGAGAGAGAAGCTGTAAAAAGGAATCAAGAGGAAATGTTCAAAATTAAATACACAGCCCATGATCATGTGTTAGAATATTTAATATTTTTAAGATGTTAGTATTACCTAAAGCAATCTACAGATTCAATGCAATTCCTATCCATTGCTTTTATTTCTTTGCATAATGGTAAGGAAAATCTTAAAGTTCATACAGAAAAACAAAGGGCACCACATAGCCAAATCAATCTAGAAAAAGAAGACTAAAGTTTGGGATATCACACCTCCCAATTTCGAAATGTACTGCAAGGACAACAGATAATCAAAACAGGATGATACTGGCAAAATCATAGCTATATAGACCAATGGACTAGCATTGATAGCTCAGAAATGAAGCAACACATTGCTGGCCAGTTGATTTTCTTCAAGAGTGCCAAGATCACTCAATCAGGTATTAAAATTCTCCTTAGCAAATGATGTCTGGAAAACTGGAAATCCACATGCAAAATAATTTATTTGGACCCATACCTCTTGACATATACAAACATTAATTCAAAATGGATCAAGGATTTATATATAAGAACTAAAACACCAAAAGTCTTAGAAGACAAAATAAGGGGAGGGGGATTTTCATGTCCTTGGAGTCCTTGGATTTGGCTGTGATTTCTTACATATGTCACCAAAACATGAGCAACAAAAGGAAAAATAAATAAAATGTATTTCAGAAAAACTGAAAAAAGACCTTTTGTTCTTCAGAGGAAATTATTTAAAAAGTAAAAAGACAAACAACAGAAAGGGAGAAAATAGTTGTGAATCATATATCAGATAAGAGTTTAATATACAGAATATCCCGAGAGCTAAATTTCAGCACCAGAAAAGAAATCAAACTAATTGAAAAATGACCAAAGATATTGAATTGACATTTCTCAGAAAATGATTCACAAATTACCAACGAGCCCACGAAAAGTTGCTCAGTGTCATTAGTCTTCACAGAAAGGCCAGTAAAAACCATTATGAGACACCGCTTCACAGAAACTAGAATGGCTATAATTTTTATACATATGGAAAAAGAGCAACTGTTGTTGAGGATTCAGAGAAATATGAACATTTGTATATTATTGGTGGGAATGTAAATTGGTAAATGACTCTGGAAAACAATTTTGATCATTTTTCAGAAGGTTCAATATAAAATTACAATATGATACGGCAATCCCACTTCTAGGTATACACCTGAGGTTATGAAAGCAGGGATTTGAAGAGATATTTGAATACCATGTTCATAGGAAAATTATTCACAATAGCCAAAAGGTAAAAGGAACCAGAATGTCCATAAACATATGCATGCATAAAAATGTGATAAATGCGAGTTTGTTTCCCAATGTCTGCCCATGAAAAAAAAAAAGTGATACATGCATATAATGCAATATTATGCAGCCATAAAGAGGAAGGACTTTCTGATATCCCTAAAACATGGGGGAATTTTGAAAGCATAATATTGAGTGAAAGAAGCTAATCAAAAAAGGACAAATATTGTATACCTCTAATTACATGAATTATCTAGGAAATGCAAATTCATAGAAACAAATAGAATATTATAGTTTATGAGGGCTGTATACGTCTCTGTGGTGACAGTGAGAGAGAGGAGGGGGAGGAGGGAAAGAGATGAAGAGAGAGTATGAAATACTTAAGGGTACAGAGTTTCTGCTTGAAATAATGAAAAAGTTTGGGTAACGTTTGTGATGATGGTAGCATGATCTTGGGTATGTCATTAATACCAAAGTATTGTACACTTGAAAGTGATTTAAAGGGAACATTTTGAGTTGTAAATGGTTATCAGAATAAAAAGTAATAAAAACAACTAAAAACACCATGACAGAAAAGAAAATAGCCTTTGATGGCCTGATGAGCAGATTGGACACAGGCAAGAAATGAATCAGCGAGCTTGATAGATCAATAGAATTGTTCCAAACTGAAGACAGAAATATAAGGGAGAAATAAAAGGAAAAACAACAGGGCAGCATTTATTCAGCAACAGTGTAATAATTTTTAAAAAGACAGTATACCTATTATTAGAATAACAAAGGTTAGAAGGAGAAAAAGCAAAAGAAGAAATATTTAACGTTGTAATAGTTAAAGGCTGTATTAGTTAGGGTTCTCTAGAGAAACAGAATCAACAGGGAACACTTGCAAATATAAAATTTATAAAAGTGTCTCACGTGACCGCAGGAACACAGAGTCCAAAATCCACAGGGCAGACTGCGAAGCTGACGACTCTGATGGAGGGTCTGGATGAACTCCACAGGAGAGGCTCACCAGCCGAAGCAGGAATGGGGCCT